>JAPWLS010000808.1:0-25846 GCA_028551675.1 Tineola bisselliella
GAACTTATGATAAAGGACTTCATTTTCATGAATTTTCTACCAAATAAAGTTAAATCTTCGAGCATAGCGATGCAAATGTTTTCATTTAATAATGCAAAACGAACCATGGCACATCTTCGCTGATAATAATTTCACATTTATTATTAAAACTATACATAACTTTGTTAATTAAAAGAAAGGTTATGGCCTTGATATAAAATGGATGAATCAAATCAGACAGATTTGATTTGAATAATTTAGCACTCTCCCTAGATCCGAACGTAGAGCGATAAAATGCGAATTTAAATAGCGAATAGTAATAAAGGAGAGTAATAGATATTAAACAATTAATCTTGGTAAAAGCGAAACATGCAGACTCTACTTCAGTCGAAGCAAGTTCAGTTTGTAGCAAACTCTGATAAATAGTCGTGTTGAAAGCGTTGACTAGAGTTTTCAGTCACATGAATGTTTTAATACTTATACATGCACGATGAATTTACATTTTGAAGCAATAAATAAGATAGGTACGTGTAACTGCAACTAAATCTATTTTGGAAATCCAAACGTCAACAATTTTAAAATATTGGTACAGTAGAAGGGAAATATTATGAAAAGAGTCATGTAAATTGCTAAGATTACTGAAGGCTGAGAGTTTAATAACTCAGGTATATTTTTGTCATTACAAAGCTTGTTAAAATAATATACGTAGCTTCATTTTGTAGAGCAACACAACTTGAACAATATTTTCATACAATTACATAAAGTGAACATACAAACAAATAAATAACCACACAAATGGAAGAAACAGATCACCCTTTCATGTTCCTCTCCAACGATTTAGAACTAACTCACAGATATAAATTTGGGGATACGCTACTGAAAATAGCTCTGCGGCAAAAGGCTGGTAGCCAGCCAAACAGATGAAATGTGGACCCCGCCGCTCCATTAGGAATTAATGGTCCGATTCCAGAAATGTCATCTTCCGGTAAATACTAGCACTAATTCATATTCGACTTGACAACCAGAGGGTTTCGAGTGCCGCAGAACAAAACATGTTTCTCTACTATAATAATCAATTTAAGTGTACTTACATACTACGCGATGTGATAGTTAATTATACAAAGTAATCAACAGTCATTTGTCATAGTCCTCATTTAAGTCTATAAATTATCAAATCAAAATTACAAAACTTAATACGTTACAAGTAAATATCGTTACCCGAGATTTACTCATATGAAAGTGAGTAGTTTGCGTGCGATATTAAATATTTGCCTCAACACCTACGTTGTACATTTCTATTTACCTATTTATGTGTGTTTTTTTTTTAATTTTATTTATTAAACCTACTAAAAAATTGATATGACTTCTAATAGAAGACATCATCCTACCTTGTAATGAAGACAATGTTAAGTTAGAATCAAGGAAAATCATAATTAAAAAATCTCAAACAAGATAATACCAATAAATACATAATTAAAATAGTACATCTTATGCATACTTGTTACATAAAACTATAGTAACAAGTATCTATATCAACAAGCTTAGGAAGCTCTTAGTTATAATCGCTGCGGTATTTGATGAATGACGCCAGATTGTCACGGACACTCGCCTCTACTTAGGCCATGAATCCCTAATAGGTAGCCAAGCTGCCAACCGGACAGTTATTAATAATGAATGGTCCACATGTATTAGATTTGGAATAAGATTTCAAATTGGATGCGGAATATTACTACACGCCAATAATACAAAGTATAAGATTAATGCGGCCGGACATCGTCCGATGTTTGATTAGAGCATCGTTTGCTGGTACCATTGTAGGAAGTCTATTAGCTTAATAAGATGCCTCTGACCTCTCTAAGAACGCGACTGAAGAATTCCTGGTAGAAGGATTAAAACTATATTATTATGATTTATTTTAAATATACATAACTTATAAATTCTTCTCTTACACGTATAAATATTTTTGAAATTTTAACAGAAGAGAATAGAATTAAAAGTTTATTTATTCACCATTTCGATTGTGTTGTTTACACTATAATTCTGTATTTTCTGTTGAAAAACAATGCCTGAAGTCTTGGCGGTTAGTTTGAAACATTACCATGTCAAGTTTCGTGACAGGGTTTCCTTCACGAGGCCGCGAGCGATACTACATTGCGCCAAACAGAGTATTGTTCATGCTGTTATTACACAACCTTTATGCATCAATCAATCTTAATTGGAAACCAGTGTTACGTGGGATAAGTTAAATAACTTAATTTAATAATTCAATTTTGGGTAATTCCTTATAAATATTTTGACAAAAAGCCAAAGACGGTTGGTTCTAAAAGAGACGGCTTTGCAAATTATTTCATTTCGCATGAAAACAATGAAATATTTTGGATTCATCGAAACTTTTAAAGGAGGGACTAATTTAATTGAGAAATTGAGTTAGAGTTGAAACATCAGACCGTAGCGATACAAACCGAGGTTCAGGCTGCGGAGACCCACAAGATGGATTAGGTCAATTTAAAATTATTAGCATAATTTCTTATCTTATTATAAACTTAAGTTTGAGTTATGAACATTTATTGTATTGTTTTAACTATAGCTATTAATATATTCTATCTGTATTTTATTGCAATTTTTTCAATTGTGAATAGGAGGGCAATTTAATTTCACTTTACATTTGATACCACTATTAAAACTCATTCATGTAAGCATAAAGTTATAGATAAAAATCTACTGCTATCAAAACACGAGCGCCGATAGCCTGGAGCCCACCGGGAAAACGTTTTCATTTTCTCGTCGAGCGAACGCAACTACAGTCTGGTGTAAGTAGTGAGCCACACTCGGACAACTTGACTCTGAATAGAGGTAAATGGTTTACGATAAAATCTGTGATAAAATCGATTCCATCTCTTTCTATAATCTTAGCGGTTATTTATTTGTATTAGTTTCCACATTAATATAAGTAAAAATACCTTCTTTTTAATATAATATATAATTAGTAAAAATAAATAACAATATAAAATACGATGTCCTAAACCCAAACTAGAATAACAATACCAATTTGTTTTCCTTTAAACATGCATTACAAATAATTATATATTTCTTTTGTCCGGGAATCGATCCCGGTATTTTATGCATTTAGTCAAAAACATACTGGGAACTATATCACTACACTAAGATTAGCCCAGGCCAGTGTGATTTTGTCAGCCACTAGAGTTCTCCGTGATATGACGTGATTCCATTTTTAAATTAAATTAATTGATTTTATCCCTAATCTTTTATTTGCCTACTTATTTTATGGATTGCGCATATAATATTCTCTTTAGTATAGCTTATGTGCATTTATATATGCCTTTCCGAAATAGGTATGCGTTGAATGAACTAATTTTATTCTACGAACTACACCCATGAATACTTTTATTTATAGAATAATGCGTCAATCAGATGGGAGAATACATATTTTAAAATAACAATATAAATACATCAATCCAAATAAATATTAAAATATTTACAAATAATATATATTGACCTAACAGTTTTGTTTTTAATATCATATTTAGTAAATTTGTGATTTAAAATTATTATATTAGCATTTTAACGAGAGAGTGCTACTTCAAAGATAAATTAGGTCACTTCACAACAACCTATTAATTTAGAGTTCCATTAATCGTGTAGAAGTTCAATGAACTATTCAGTTATTAGGATATGCAACACAGACGCGTATAAAATATTATATTGCAGGTAGGGAAGACTCAATTATCAGTGTCGCCGCTAGCTATGAATATTGATGAGAAAATTTGCATTTTAACCTTATCACCCCCGCAGGTGCAACTGGAAAAACTTGACTCTGTCGTTAGGGGATCAGTATTATGAGGCCCTACGTTTTCATAATCGTAAACCGACGTAGCACTGGGTGGCTAAAACACATCTGCAGCACCTACATAGTTATATCTATATAGTGTTCAAATAGTTAATATATAAATATGGTATGGTGTTTATTTTCTATGTATCTTGTGAATTTACGGTCATACTGGCAAAGGTTAGCTGGTAGACAATTCAAACGACATTAATTGTTATTATTATTATTTTAAATATAACTGTTTTATTAATATTGTTGTTATTATTATAGGTATTTCTGAAATGATTTATGTTTAATAAGACTTTTAAAATAACATTAAATTTCTCAGAGTTATTTTGAAATTGTAGTATGTAATACGAGAGAATAAATCAAATAAATCGACTGTAAAACTTCAGATCCATTACTATGCTTTGAATGCATTCAATCTTTTTAAAAATTCAAGAGAAGGAACTGGATTCTAAACTGTTTAGTACAACACTACGAGTTACTAATGCAACTGACTATGTAGTCGGTCCTGTTCGGTTTCTATTGAGGTTTACTTTTTGACCCGTTTATTTTTAACTCAAAATGTTTTACAGTGTAAGGCAAAACATATTTTATTAGTTACTGCTTTTTTCATTGTGTTATTCTTGATTAATTTAAAATTGAATACTTAACGAATGAAAATATATAAATAAACAGAATTATCTTTTCAAAGATACTAAAAGTTTTAATTTACAACGGCGGACGAGTACTTACCTGTAGGTTCCCCTGGAGTGCTAGTCGGTAGGTGCTTAATGCTTACGTGGTCTGGATTCCAATTACCAATCAATTTTTGTTGCCAAGACGTCTGAGGTGAATGCACGAGTTACGGCACTAATGAAATTAAAAACGTACCGATTCGATTATACAAGTCTTTCATGTATTTCAAATAAAATGCTTTAGTTCTAAATGCTTCGTATAAAAAATAAAGTAAAATACATGTAATTTTATGATGGTTGATTATTTAAATTTCAAATAAGCCGAGCTGACTGCATTAGTTAGCTAGGGCTTTCTCCAGCCATCAGTTAATGAGAAATATTATGTAAATATTAAATGTACCCACATTATGCCTGTAGGTATCTCGTCGGGGACTCTATTATTCATGGCGTTGATCTCCAACGACGTCACCACTTGAGTCACGCGCGCCTTTGTTAGAGGCCACTGCAATTCTAGAATGAGTTTATTTATGCTCGGACAATTTTTTTGCCACAACCTTTTCAGAGTACTTGCGCTCTTTTGTAACTATTAATAATTAAGAAATATACTGCAGCCAAATCATGTATCAAATCTTAACGTTGAACTGTGGCTTTTATTATAAGGTTGTGACGAAATTGCACAATTTTTCTATGGCAAATTAGAACTGAGGTGTAAATAGAATACCCCTTTCAGATACCACACCAAGCGTCGTGCCATAATAGACGAGAATAATAAAGAGTAGGGGCGGGAAGCATATGAATAAAGAAAATTGAAGTGGTTACCAAGGCTGAAAATGAAAAGTCAAGCGTTTTAATTCACGTTCTTGGCGGTCAAATGTTAAGTGTTACTTACAGCAATTTATTGAAGTTTTGTGCATTTTTTAAGCAACATACGCCCTCTGTGTCGCAATGATTAATGTGTTAGTCTGTTAAGCTGAAGACCTGGTTTAGATTCCGGTCTAAACAAATAGTTATTGGTAACATTTATCAGTATATTATAAACAGAATATTAAAACAAGTGAATATTTGTTTCTGGTCTACGTTTAATGTCAAGTATTTATAGTCCTTGTCTTTAAACATTATTCCAAAAATAAGAGTTGAAGCATATAAAAGCGTGATTTTTTCAAAGATTTAATACCAGTTTCATTTTAATTCAAAATAAAGTTGTTGTATTTTGAACGAGAAAGCGTACGTAATATTTCTAACCATTTATTTCCACATCTTATCGGATGAAAGAACAAGACGTCCGTAAGGCAATATTTCTTGCACTATAAATAACGGTTTGCTACTAACAAAAGCACAGAGCAAAATATATGTCCAGTGTGTAACCTTTTCTTAATCCGTTTCGGGGAGAGATACAGGGCAGAGGGGAAACGTGAAATCAGAAAACATTCCGGTTTCAGCGCGTTAAGGTTTCATCCTAAAATTATATTTGTTTTGTTTTGTAGAAACTTGTTTGTTATTATAGACTTTTGTCGGTTGACTACCTTGTTTATTTTTGATTATTTTAATCCGTCCTTTTGAAATATCAAATTAAAATAATCAAAGAGAAACGTGATAGTAGGTCATAAAAAGTATGTTTAATTAGTCAAATTAACAATTAATAAATTATAAATAATAAATATTTCCGAATTATAATTACTTGTAAAAAATCACATCTGCATAATTAAGACATACACAGATAGAGTTAAATGTTAATACAACAAAATCATCTTAATAAATATAATAGTGGCCTAATAGGAACTATCAGAAATCAGAAAGTTAACTGACTATCTGCGAGCCGACAGTCCTGATTTAGTAGCTTAATCGAACAGTGGCCAGACTTTATTACAACTACCGCTGGGAGCGGAATAGATCTACGTTGTAAATGGGTCATCTCTCTTACGTCACTGTCATTAGAATGTTAAAAGATATTTTTTACGTTAAAACACTTTATTATTTTACTACGAGTGTAGTTTTCCTAATTTTTGAATAATTTTAAATAACACAATTTTGGAAATTTTGGATTTAAGAATTCAAAATAAGCGCTATAGTAAGTCATATAAAGTTGTTAACGAATAATTTTTATTTCAATCATTGTAAATAGGTAATATTACTAGTAATGCAGTCTTAAATTTTAAAAATAGAACGTGTGGTTCATGTTGTTATAGCTAGTCTTGGTATTAAGTAATAAACTGAATTATTTGTTCTATATTTTTAAACCAAATTATAAAGAGTAATGATTGACATAACAAAGGATTAAAAATGAAAAATATGTCCAAAGAGAACAGCAGATAAAAAGCTTTACCTCACATTATATGCGTCATTTCGTACGAGGCTATTGTATATTCACTTTAAATTTGCCATTATTTGAATAATCTATTCATTTCATGCACAAAATGAAACCAATATTTCGAACTATAGTTCCAGTTAAAATAATATATGTTGAATGTAGTTAGCATTACGCCGTGACAAGCACAATCCTTCAGCTAATGCCGGACAAATGTTTTCGCAGCGACAGTTTGTCAATTTGACGCTTCGTCAAATGAACACGGATCTATTACACGGCCTTTCTCTCCCCAGTCATGATACAGACATATTGACAGTTTGCTATATAACCACCCATATAATCCGTGACATAATGCTTTAACAAACGACATCGTGTATCCGCAAATTGCTAATCTCATATAATTTAACATCAATTTCCCAATACCTAAATTTATTATATATTTAATATTATTTTTATAATTATATTAAAGAATAATCTTTTCCTCAAGCCAGCATAGCGGAGGTGACTGTTGCTTAATATACACTTTGGCAATCTCTATGACCATTCATACGTACTTTATATTAGTAAAACTACTTCGAAATGTGTTAGATTTTGAGTTACAAAACACACTACTAATGAATCGTTCGGTAATTCGGTTTAAATTTCTACTTGAACTATTTGTGATCCCATTATTTGTATTCTTAATAAACTAAATAATGTTTATACATTGTGAGCTTGACCCCAATTGTCGTTATGCAGCAATTTGAGGACACGGTCACTTGACCAATATAACCCTAACTACTTCAACTAAGCTTATGTTTGTACTACGTTGATAGTCCAAAGGGGATTAGGACCAGTTTGGGAGTCTCCGTTTAACCACAACCTCCACAGTTACTTTAGTGGCGTCGCCTACGACTACTTTAGTGTAATTTATAACTGAGATTTATACACAGTCCAGTGTATATTATATAATGATATTTTTGATTACAATACCAAATAAGTTTTTTTAGAAAATGAAAAATTAAAACTAGTTTGATAATGTAATTTGAATATTACACCTAACAATACAAGCGGCTGATTGTGATTTCCTATACATAAGCGCAGAGCTAAACAACGAAGCGCGTAAACGGAATAGGCTTGCTTTTTATATAAAACAGAATTATATCAGTCTTTCTTCTAAGGACATATAGGAATTATTGAACGCAGGTTTTTCTGACTATATTCGCACAATGTTCCTCGCAGGATTAAATGATCCCGGGCACTGTGAACTGCGAATACTAATCATTCATCAATTCATTATTCAAAATGTTTGCCACTCGTGGTTATGATATTGCGAACTACATAACTAAAGTAAAAGTTTATACCCTACTATAACTAAAGTATAGTTGAGCAACCTTTGGTATATTAGGTTTCCAGTAGGTATATTTAATCTTCAGTTTTGAAAAAAAAGTCAAAGGTACAAGGTAATTAACTTTTACAAATTTGTGGATCACAATATTCGCAATATTTCCATGGCATTAGTGTCAGTATAAACCAGGTTTACCATTGTTTTCGCCCAACAAACATCCACCCTTTGTGTAAACTGTCACAGTAATGTACGCTCAGGAACAGCCTACCTGCCTGATAATATCTATCCGAATAATCTTCCTCTTTTGTCCGCAAACACTCTCCCAGATTTACTGTGAATCATCCTGTTCTTATTAACTAAATTTGAATATTTTCTTATTTCAAAAATAACTACTTAATTGTATAATTTTAATACAGAGTATAGTAAAATATAATTGTAAACTCGAGCTACGTTAAACTTCTAAAACAGTTTCCAAGCATCACGCCACACATCTGTTCCTTCAGACATTTACATCTGGTGCATGAGCGCGGCACCTTCGACGCATACTAATGCATGCAACGTTGCGATACCTATTATTGTATCCCCTTTCAGTTTTCGACTGCAAATGTAGTATTGATTGCGACTTCTCTTCCTATAACTTCGTCAGCTGTATTTTACATTTTGAAGTAACTTTTATTAAAATGTAAAAAATCAGAATATAAAGTGTTATAATTATAGCGAGTTGATTCAGAATTTAATTAAAGTTACACAATAAACAACTTCTAGTAGAACTAGCTTTGTATACTAAAGTTCGCGTTGATTTCTTACACACACAATAACTAAAGTATTGCTTGTTTAATTCATAACAACTTCATGGTTAAATTTTAATAATACATTCGGTCGAATATGTTATAACTAGTCGACACCCCACATAGAAGATATCGTATACATAATTAGTATCAAACTTTAGTAACTAGTCGTAAAGGTGCTGGCACAATCTGCAACCGTTACCTAGCTATCAATATACTATACACCCACTATCATATAGCAGAGCTTTACATCATTTTATAGAACACTGATCTCTTAGGGAACACAAATAATTCACATTTTAAATCAAAAATAAATACCCAGTAATGATCTGAAAACATTTTCTTGGCCACCTTATCGTCCATTGCGTGAATCAATATAATATCCACGAATGTAGTGTGTACATAACTAAACTGGCAGTAAAGGGAAGTTGTATATTTGCAGTCGCATTTGACTTACGACAATGCAGTGACGGCACTCGCCTGTCATGATAACGCTAATGCATTTCCCTTCCTATTGAATTAAACATACATTTACCACTTCTTTTAACAATAAAAATATTTTACATTATAATTGTATTACCTTTTTACAATTTGTGTTTTTGGAGTAGATAAATTTACAAAAATATCTTAAATTTAAAGACAAACATTATAACATATATGAATTTATCAAAACGTAAATAAAAAATCATATAAAATAGTATCGTTGTAGACAAAGTATGACGCAGATATGAAAAACATTAAGGGTCTGTTAAAACCAAATCAAATTAGACTCATTTACATTAATTTACCCCCCAAGGTCAAAGCGAAGTAAATATCTATATAAAAAATAATGATCGATTTTTCAGTAAACGATATATGATAATATAATACTGTTGAATACAATTAATATCTGATAAGAAACTAAAAATAGCCTTTAATTTCTTGTTAATTGGAATATTAATTTGGCTTAACAAAATACCCTTTATATGTATATACTATACTTACTATTTAATTAACGCAGAATGTGTCTACTGGGAATACTATAGTTCAACCTAAAACATAATTAATTGACTTTTGATATTATCAGATTATTAGCATAACTATATTAAAGGATTTAACAAATATTCATTATAATTATGGATTTTAATTACTAAATACAAAACAATGAAAGTGTATTTTTTCGTAATCTGTGAATTTAATAAACGCAATTATCTACTGAATAGCGTAGAATTGTTTAAGATGCGTTCGCGTTCGACCATATACCTAACTGAAAATAATATATGTCAGTAATCTCAGAATGTTTTAAAATAAAGGGCACTGTTCGGCGTAACTTTGCTTCAAATAATAATTTACGTCGAGACTTTCCCGTTGCATGTGTCGTATAAAATACGAGGTTATCGCGTTTATTTCACAACAACTGTATTTTAAAGTTCATTGCACAGTTAAGGGGCGGTTACCTACACTCATATATCTTGAGAAAGGCTTTGATAAACCCCGATAGAAATTCTAATCACTAAATAGTTATTTATAGCCGCTATTTTCTTTGCAATTTTACGCAAAGGACGTGATCGCTTCGTTTATTTTTGTTATTTTGTTTTTTGTCTGACAATGGAGATTAAAGAAATGAAGTCTATTTCAAGCGTGAAATAAAGGTTGCTTTATTAAACGTTCCTTTTTCAAGATACATTTTTTGAAATGTAGGTAGCTAAATAAATGGAATTTCTTTAATGTAATTTTGTCAAAACTACTAAATTAAAAAATACAATTATTTTTCTCTGCTTTTCTCTGCTTTTATTTTAATATCCAACATGTTTTATGGCTACGATACTTTGTAGCTAAAACATTTTTACTTTTATCAAAGCCCGTTTTGCCTAATTGGATTTTTTAAATCACTTGTATGCATGCATCTTAATAAAATTAAATTTGTTATTGCTAATGATAAAACAACAACGAATTAAGAATTAATTGAACAACTCTTAGCAAATGATGTTCACGATGATAGAAGCATTTGTAGTGGTGTGGAACTGCGGATTTGTGCTGACATGGCAATCTCATTAAGCGAACAATAGAACAGGCAGACTATAAATCATAGCATTGTACGTAGCCATTTGTGGCTCGTGCGGTTTGCCGTTATATGCGTACCGTTTATACGCCTCTAGATATATTAACTCACATATAAATATATCACAATAATCATTTTGTAATAACATATACAGATATACCTACATAGGTTTATTTCAAAATATATATAAAAATTAAATGTGGTAGGTAGACTAATATTTTACCTCCCGAAGTAATACTGCTTACTGCTTTTAGCTATCAAGTCGCGTTACAGTATCCGTGTGGACGCAAACGGGGTATGAGGCGATAAAATACTAGTGCAGTTGTCTATGGTAATATTTATTGAAACAACATAAAAGGGTAAAAACACGCACAATGAAAGAAAAAAAAACCTAAAATCAATTCAAATAAGGAAAATTCAGAAAAAAAAAAACGGATTATAGCTAATCCTTTATAAAACGCCGCCTGAGGCAAAAGGCGAAATAAAGCGAAATCAATTTCATAGCCAAATAGGATCGGGGCCCAACCTGAAAGGGATGTGTAAGAAAAATTGATTACGGTTTAGTATTTATCGATATCGAGTTAATACAATCTTTAGATAAGCCAGTTAATAATCAAACAAATCTTTATTTTTCTATTTCATTATTGATTTGTTGATCGTAGTCGAAGCAAATTAAATATTTACATAAAATCTACATACTATATAGGTACGCGTACTTGTATCATATCTAATAAATATTTCAAATTTGTGTTTTTGTCTTCATAATTGCTATTTTTGAGATTAGATATAATAATTTATTTAATTTTCCATTACAACATTAATGAATGTATAAGAATGAATGGTCAATCGAAATGTTATTTCTAATTGACTTTCATTGACTATAAATATATAAAGTTATCTTTATCAAACTAATTCTTAAAACAAACTTATTTCATTTAACAATGAGTATCAATATAATTAAATTAAATTCAACGTTCCAGGTCAATTTGCTTGTCTATCCCCTGTCAAATATACATACATTGTGTGAGGTAAAATTGCTTAAAACCAGCTTGAAGCTAACACATGCCAGTCACAATTTGTGGAAGCGATGAGAGAGTAAAAAGAAAAGGCTTTCTTACAAATTTATTTCATTCACTTAGATATGTCGGAATTTTTTACATAAACGTTCTAAATTATTTTTTTACTGGTTTAAATATTGAAATTATATTAAAAATAATAAAATAAAATAGATTGTCAATTAATAAAGTATTAACTTTGAGCGATATCTATTTTGAGCGTACCAGCCTCTTATGCCTAAACTTTATAATTAAATTATTGAAGAAAATAACAATTATTTCTAAATATTTATTAAGGAGCAGTTTCCTAATTATTAAATTCAGAAATATTTTGTTAAATCGATTTTTAATATATTCTTTAATTATTCATTTCTTTTTTATTCAATTTTTGTTGTTACATTTTTAGATAAATTAAAAAGTAAATAGCTGATTTTTAAAAGGGTTATTTTATATTTTCATAGGCTTATTGTTAATTCCGTAGTCGAATATCTTTATAGCCATTTTGAGGTTAATTCTAAAATGACAGTCACTTTTTATTAAGGACATTAATATTACGCCGACAACGTTCACAATGAGAAAAGTTTTATGATTTATATCTTAGTAGAAAGTCAAATAACAAAAACCCTTTTGCTCGAAAACATAAAAAAGATGTTTCTCTTTACCGCTTTTCATAATTTTTGATAAAATATTTCATCTTTTAGACGTTATTAATTATTCCTTATATTCAAATTTTATTATAATCTACGTTGTATTATAACCACACAACTCCATAAACCCGAGCAAACGCCACGTTGCGGGCTTTGCGGTGATTTATAATTTTAATTCTGCAACTCAAACAACTGTTTCATTAGCATCGTTTTTTCATACTGTAATCTACAAGTTAAACGCCAGTAACGAGCGCCTTAATAATAAAATGCAACGAAAGAATTAAAGGCGGCATACAAAATGGCCGGCAGCTGGAAATTGAAACCGCAAACTTTTTCAACCACTAGGAAATTGCTCGAGGTGAATTTCTACAGTATTCTCTCGACCTGAAGTTTTCTAGAATAAAATCATCTTCGAAGAGATTTTCATTTGAAGTTCGTCCTTTCTATAAAACCTAATGGCTCTCACATTACTTATTCATAACTTAGAACAAAGGATTATAAATGTGACATCCTCATTGGCATAACGAACGACTTTGAATTAAACCGGAATCCAATTAGAGCTAGCTGATTGGTATTTCAAATACTAGTCATTACGGCAGCGCTCTTTAGAGAAACAAATTCGGTTTATTTCCTTCCTAAGTTATCCGATTTCGCAGTTTAATGGAAATAAATTAATTTAACGAAATACCATTAAAAGATAACAAGAAAATAAAGAAGATAAATGTATACATGTTTTATATTTAAATATATCTCTTTCATTAATTTAAAAGATATAATACGACTTACTATCGCATATATTTTAAATTAATTAAAATTGATGTTTCGAAAGTCTAGCAGCCATCAGTCGTCACGGTAAGACTGATTTTTAATCAAAATAATAAGTCACATAAAATCGTTTTAATTAGTTAATGAAATACATTTAAGTAATATCAAAAATAATTACATAAAGCAGTGTTAATTGTTACAAAAATAACGGCGCAAATGTATTTGTATATTTTCCACATTGCTAGAGAAAATTATAATAATTGTACTCGGTAACAAGAACACAAACAGGGCGAATAATGAAACACATTATTATTTATGCCACGTCGCTGTTGATTAATGTCACGAGATGCTGTGCGGTCGTTCTCACTTATAATGTTGCCATTTACTGCAGAAAATTAATGTTTCTAACCGCCAGATCTGTTTTCAACAAGACTCCCCTCTGAATTGAAATTTCACAAAAACTAATTAATATTTGCTTTTAATAAATTTATACTGATATTTTTATAATATGCTAAAATGGGAATATATATAAATAAATAAACCTCAAACGCTGTCAAACAATGGTAAAACTCAAACAATAAAAGTAGATTTGCTGCGACTAGAGATCAAACATGTGACTACCAGTGTACATGCACTGATAGTAAATCTATTTTTATTTCATTTTCCACACAATTAATAAGTAATAAATACTTAATATAAAAATATTACTCCCGAAGCAAAATTGTTTATGCAAATATAGGGCTTGTATGATTTTACCCTCACATTTTGTTGTTACGAGTTATTAACTTTTCATAACTTACGTGATAACCAGAGCGCAAAGATGTAGGGGTTCTGGGTTCAGACATATATCGCGATCTCCGACAGTTAGTGCCCTTTTTATGGGCCAACTCCAAATGAAAGAACATTAAAGTAAAACAATTTACCTATTAGCAAACTAAATGGTTTTGTTTACGACTTAGTTATTATTATAGCTGTCCGCAAAACAGATTGTTACATTTTCACTCAAAAACATCAAAGGACTTGTTGAATTTATTATTATATATTTTGATTTATTTTTCGTTTTTATGAATTATATAAATATAGGTATACCTAACTATACTAATATCCTATATAATAGTAAACTATAATTTAAAAAATTTTTTGATAATTTTAATTCAAATTGATATCGGCCCTCTATTAAAATTAAATTTAAAAGACATATTCAATACATAATAACAACCAACATGATATGTGGAGCGCGGCTAATAATAATTGCATAAATAAATTAATATTAATATTCCTAATGATATTATAAACGATAGAAATTAGAAAACTTTATGTAGGTATACCTACTACATAGATAAAATAATATTATACCCATGATTCGTTGGCATGGTTGACATAGTAACAACAACATAACAATAGATGAAAAACAAAAATTAGTAGGCATACATTCTTTGCAACTTTTTATTCCTGAAAAAGAAAATAGCAAAAGGAATTTATTTATCAATGACATGATTAGCATAATACTAGTTTTTGTTAGGGATTTAGTTGTAACTGCAACTTATGTTAAGTAACTATGCAAATTCTATGAATGGAAACAAGCGGCTACATGGACACGTTTATTTTGTTCGCAACTAGGAACTGAATTCGGGACGGGTTTCTTCCTCTTGCATTTAAATTCTTACTTCTATTTTCTTTGTTATTTCGGTTTTTATATACTAGTTTGATATAAGATTGCATACTACCTGATGTTAATCTAGAAATCCATGATTAGGGGCAACTGCAACCACAGGAAAATGTCTACAGACAAGTCCTCCCTACTATGCCGGCTTGAGGGAACAAAAGTTTTTACTATTTTTACTTAAGAGTTATCAGCCCAGCCTGCCGTCCAACCTGTCACTTGAAGCTAAGTGCGGCAAGGTATGACGAGAAGAGATTAAAGTTAGGAGGAATCTGTTTCACTATGACAGCAGTCACAAAATATCTGTCGGAATACAAAGTACCGCAAGAGAAAGTGAATCTTATTTTCAACATTCTGCTTGGAGAAAAGATTACAAACACGAGTATAAATGATCATGCATACTAAGTCTTTCTTATCCCTCCCAAAGCACAGGATTACATCGACATTGGAGAGTCTGAGCAAAACAAAAGTTTGTAGCCAAAGAATTTTTAAACGTTGCCGTATTACCTCTGCTAATCTGTAGCAAAAGACTTCTAATTTCATTTCTTAATCAAATTAACAAAGGAAAGGGATTTGCGAAATTTTAATTCAATGAGTCCGAGTGCTATTTGCGAAAGATTTTCTGGAATGAAAATTAAAGATCAACTTGAATTTAATTGAATTTGTATTACAACATAATTTAAATTATAACTCTGTTACTGTAAAATCTATATCATTATATTCATTTATACCATTTTATATATTTAAACCTGTTCAAATACATAACGACAAATAATATATAAACTCTTTAAATATAGAGAAAGATGGTTGTACCTATAGTGTGCAAATAATACCTATAATAAGGTACAATATTTACTTCACGCATGCCCAAAAGCACCCATATGTTATTATTAAATTATAAGCCAGAGTAAATAAATTAATTAAATGTTGACGTTGATGGTGAGCAATATGGTATTCTGAAAAACCGAAGCAAAACTTAATCCGCTCACTCTCACATTATAATCATAAAATTATTTCAGTAGTAAAAATTCTAGAACTCCTATATTCATAGACCACTCTAGATTTATAATGTTATTTATTGTAACAAAAAATTAAATACACTCACATAAATTTATTTTGAGAATAGAGCATGACCTTTCTAATTTTGTTGACCAGTAACAATCTGTGCATAACAGCTTGTTTAAAAATGTAACAGATTTGGGTCATTTATTTATATTTTTACTCTAATTCAAGTATTAAATATTTTGTTTAACACTGAATCGAAAAAATATTTAGTAACGGATATAGGAAAAAATTAAATTGACTCGAATAGTTTTCTCTTACCATTTCAAGATCGGTGGTTAAGTATTTAGGTAACAAAAACACTTTTTCTTCCTAATAACAAATGGCACCGGAATGGAAGCACCTTTTGAATAGTATCCAACATTCCGAGATGGAATGCTTTTGGCGACCAGAGGTTATGTGGAACAGATAAATCACCGTTGCCAACTAGGACAAGAAACAACACTATCGATCTTTAAGAACATCTGTGCCTCGAAGTGATGTCCTTTGCGTAACACTATTTTATGCTAATCACAACTTTATTGATATTATTATTTTGTTGTTTGAATAGAATTGTATTAGCAAAATGCAGGAAAACGTTGACGAAAGAAATTTTATGATTGTACATAAACCAAAGGTGGTATGTAGAGATAAAAATACTTGGGTATTTAAGTCTATTCTAGGTGTTAGTAATTTATAACATCTTAGAAACAATATATATGCGTTTTCTTTATGAATTAGAAATCCTTTTAATCCAGTTACTTACATTTTTAAGTGACAATTAATACTTTAATTTTTTAAAATTGAATTGTAAAAAGAAATGCAAATTATATCTTTTAAGTTGATTTTTTTTGTAAAAAGATGAAGCGGAAAATTCAATTTTGTCCTGAGTTGGATATTTTCTCTCTTATTTAAATTCAAGTTTACGTGACATCGTAGGAAAAACTTGGTTCTAACGCTAAGAACTTTATCTAACACTCTTATTCTACTCGACTGGACTTTCCTTTCTGTATATCTTTTTCCCCAAAACACATTTTGTTCAGTTAAATTATTCTATTTAAAACTGGACGATCCCAATTAACTATTTAGTGAAACATCATTAAATATTTCTGAGTTAGCAAGCACATAAATCTACCTAAATGTGAACTAATCGATATTCATTTATTTTTAGAGCATGAATAATTAATATTCGTTACCATCATTAAAACAATAAATATTTTATTTACAGGAATAGGCACAAAATAGCTTTATCGACTTAACATATTTCTTATATATTTATAACCTTGTAAATGCAATATATGTATAAGTCTGACGTTTGTTGTTCTCAACAAACGTTTCCTTCGCAATGTTCTTAATTACATTGTACCTAAGTACTACAAACCCCGAGTTTTATTTTAAGTACGTCACTGGTTTCAACTCCTTTATAGTGACTGCTACACTGCTGAGGTTAAGTGTAGTCCATTGTTGATAAACGTACATATTATATTTATACATCAAATTTCTTTTGTTATAAACTTCTACTTACCTCTCATGTGTGAATAAATGTCTGTCGCCACATCTAGAAAATGTTTCAGTACACTATTACTTAAAATTGTATTAATTGTTTATTGGGAATTCGAGGACTGGTTACCATCAATTTAATGTAATTTGTTTATTTAAATCGATATCCATCCTCCTGCTGGTGACGGAAACTTGCCCGAAGCGAGAAACCATCGGAAATTGGAAACCCTGAAACTTAGAGCAGAAACTGTTTCGTAGTATTAATGTTATTTCTTGATTCAAAAGTTATTATAAGATTTAATGCTTTGTTTCACTGTTAACAGTTTTAATTTATAAAGGTATCGTAATTAATATATATGATTCTTTTCATTTCATTAATACCTAGTTTTTTATACACACGTAAGTAAATAAAAATGTATGAATTAATTGTCAATAATCTGGCAGTAATTGAATCGCAAATTTATTAATGAATAAATTTGATGAGTCTGTTTGTATTCTCATAAACGAAATTAGCAAACAATTTATTGGAAATTTAACAATGGGCCGAAATTATTTCATATTATTGATTTAAAAATGAAATAAGTGCATATAGATTTTTTTGTATTGTCCCGAAAAGACAGACAAGGCCTCATCAAGATGATAATTCAAGGGTTTCAGTCTAACATGTTGATTGTGGTAATCTCTGACACGACATTGTGTGTACAACCATAACCATGACATGACATGACAATTATCTTTAACTCGAGATGTACAATCAGGTGCAAAAGTGTGTATTCTCCTAATTCTATAAATAATGTATATTAATGTTGTGTTTGACGTAGGGATATGTTATGAAACGGATAACAAAAAGGTACATATCCTGTCAGTGGAAGGCAATAAAAATCAAGGTTATGAATCATTTCAAACGAATTTTCAGTTCAATATACCACAGTAATCGATATCATGTATTAGAATTTGGACATATGTCAAGATGAAATACGGATAGCGAACGAGAGCAAGCGACCAACGATTTTTAGAAAATATTGCTATCCCATAAGAGCATTGGAAGCGAACAAGTCAAGTGGAAAATATCGAATGTATTCGTTGGTAGACAATACGAGCCTTAACGAGGTAACGTTTTTATCTGAAAATCTTTACTAGACCGTACATAGTCGATGCTTTTTTTTGTAATAAAACTGGATACGTTTGGGATTCGTGTGCTTACAATCGAGATACCTAAAGAACAAAAATGGTAAATAAAATTATGTTTTAAAAATCGAAAATGTTACAAAATTCACATATATTTTAACTAAAATCCAAAACTTTGTTGCTATCACTAAATTGTGGCTGAGTAGGGTTTTTGGGCGCGTAAGTTACACGGCAGCTATATTCTCATAACTTGGCATTTACTAAAGTGGCAAAGTAAATAAATGTTAGTGTCAACAATATCACATTTTACGAAATTTCCAGAGTTTACGCATAAAAAAACGCAATAAATGTCAAGACGGCGATATGCGAACCCCTAACACCCATTTCTCTTTCAGCGATAACTGGCACAATATTTATGTTCTTTTACTAAAGGCTTTTGTGTGTTTATCGACGTATTATTATAATAGTCTTTGTTGACGTTTGAGATATTGAAATAATATTCATACTTTTTATGTAAATATTGAGAAAAGAACGCTTAAGCTATCCAGAACAGTCCGCATTCATTTGTTTAACATTAACGGCACATACCTCCGTTGTACCTCTTGTTTTAAAACATGCATCTGAGTAGTATTATGTGAATTGCAGTTATTAAATCTAATTCTAAATACAAATTTGTGTAATATAATCTAAGTTTAAGAGAATCTATTTAGACTAGTCGGACTGGTGCAGATTAGTTGAATAACTAACTGATCGGTGTGAGGATACAACTTCATTCACGTTTCTCATAACTTTAATAACACCTAACTTAACTCACGCTCATGTCCCTACATGTCCTTGAGTAGGCAGAGACAATTTAGGCAGAGGCAGAGCATATTTATTCCTATTCGCATGCACGTCGGTTCAGGATACTTCTCTTTTTAAGCAAACTTTATACTGACGCCTGAATTCTGAAACATAGCAGGATAAAGTAAAGAAGCAACTCACTAAGTCGATATAGCGAATCACTTTATTTAATAGTTCGACAAAATGTTCAAACTCAAATTTGTTGTTAACAAAATATAGTTTTGCATTCTAAGTTAAACTATTTGGACCATTAGCTAATATATTGTACTTATTTAGGTAAATACAATGTGTAATATAATACAAAGTTGACAAACACAAGTTAATTTTATAGTAATTGTAATAGAAGTAATACGTTCACTTGGTGGTGGCAGTGCACCGTGGATGCAGCTAGTTGGCTTCGGTCTGATTAAACTCATAAATTCAGAAGCCAGATGGCACGCGCCGCATTGTAAATCTGCTTCCAATGCCGCATTTGTCTCTGTTCATTCCCTAAGGACTATAATGTTATTATCCAAATCATTGTACATCTGTAGTGAACATTAAAATTTTAGTGAACATTAAAACATTTGATCTTGCATTCGATACATTATGCAATATATTACATTCGATTTGCGGATTATAAACTAAAAAAATCTCGGTCTTCATTTGCATTTTTTTTAATTATTAATTTTCAAGTAAACAAGTGTTCGTAATTTAGATTGTATGAATTTTCATCCACTTTCAGTAATGAGGAAAAAAAATCAGTTTCACAATTTCACGGGTCACGAATATTGATAAATTTAATTAAAACTTCGCCAGGACGATGTTTTCAAACTTTTTACAAGAAAACTTTAAATTTTACCAAACAAATGCCCACATTATTTATATAAAAAGCACCCCTTAATTTCCTAGCGCGAACGAAAACTAAGTAAACACGATAAAACTACAGATACTGAAAATTACGAGGAATTGTACGAACTTCTTGCTACGTAGTTCGTTTTCTCTGCCCGCCCCTGTGCAAGTTTATTGCGACTTACAACTACTAAGTTTTGAAGAGAATTTAAACAGCACCGGTTTTATATTTACATTTACTTGGAGAAAAATATTAATGTATATTTGCAGTTTGCTTTATTTATTAAGTAGAACAATAAAGTACGGAATAAAGAACCGCCATTGAGTTAAATAAAATAGAAAAGTCATGTTAATTAAATATATACTAAAGCCACAAGATCACATTACTAATATATTTTATCTTCTGAAATAGTGGATAAACTTTAAAAAATCTATTAGATAATTTAGAATAAATAGAAAAATTAAATACTTTGAATAAAATCTGAAAACATTAATTTGTTTTACGAAATGCTGATAACGTAATCTTAACTAAAATAAAAACGAATGAGAACATGTTTTATATCTGTAAAAGTGTATACCTACATGCAATAGAAGTGAAAAATGCTAGTCTACCAGTTGTGCCAAATGGCAAGCCATCTTTGCATATCCATGAAAATAAATGTATTTTAAAGTACTTTATCTGTCCATAAAATTTAGATTTAAGTATAACATTAACGAACATAAATAAGTAATTATCAGACTATTTATTATCAGATAAAAAACCTAATTAAGCAAAACAACAATGTAATGTCTAAAACATTTATATATTATCATTAGATTAACAAATCATATTTTATTCATTTAAAATAAATACGTTGATTAATAATAACTATAAAAGTAATGTTTTATACTTTTTCTATATGTCAATATGCATGAACAATTTTCCATTATCTACGTGAGTTATTGCTCCTTGAGTATGTTTGTATGTATTATATGTTTTGGTTATTTATGGATGCTGCTGTGATTTCTCTCGGCAGTGATTGATGACATCGTAGCTCTAGTGTCAAATCTACGAGGATAAATTTGTTTTGCAGATATATCTATATATGTTTACATGTTGCATGCTTAATATGAATAAAACCGTGGCCGAGTGGGTCCACTAACGATAGCCCCTTGTTTCGAATTTCTCAAAAATTTCAGTCACCACCGGCATCTTATTTACCTTTTTCATTATATATTTTGTTGTCTATTGTATGCTTATAAATAACACTCGCATACAACAAATTAAACAAATAAGTAAATAATATAAAATATCTAATAGCGCTGTTCAAAATCCGTAGTGGCAATTTAAATACGTCAGAATCGTTCACTCCGAACGTGTGCATGTAGACAGACAAACTGACGCATGATGACGCCTTCGAAATGGAAGGTCAAAGGCAGGAATTGGAAATCTAAAATGATAGATTGACAGAATTATTTGCCTATGAGCCAAACCAACTTTAGGTTTAAGCTTAAAATGTAAATGGAGTGGGATGTTTCGGAGATAACAATAGCTTACAATGGTGAATCGTTTCAATATAATTTGCATTTGAATGCGTGCGTGTGGATGTTGCAGCGAAGTAAAGTGATACAGAAGATACTCCGCTACTGAATGTTTTGTTTGGGAAGAACATGTACTTTACACTATAAATCTCGTTATTTAAAAAGAACGTTCTTTATTGAAAAAGAATATATCTCTACATTTCTTATAATAATGATCCCGCTGGCCGTTTCTAGGTCTATTATTAAAATGCAATACAGTTTAAAGTAAGAACATACGTATATAAACGTATAGTATAATACCAAAACATAGCTATGAATTAGTGTAAATTATTTTAATTATAAGCAGTAAAGAATATATAATTACAATTTAAAAAAAAAACAAATGAATGATGTTGAATGGTTGCTACCATGATGCTTACTCGGTGTTCAAACATTTACTTTCAGTCAGCTCTTTTGAAAATGTTCGCGTTAAAATTGTATGTTATGATAATGGATGAGAGTATCACAAATTTCACAAAAATCACAATCAAATTAGTATTAAAATGATGATATAAATAATATTGTATTTATTTTATTTACTTTCTTTCGGTAGATTTTGTATGTATTACTACTTAATGTACAATACTTGACTAACACTTAATTGAATGTAATGAGCCATATTATTACAGTTATTTTTCCATTGTATTTCAAACAAATAGAAAGTTTTTACTTATACAATATACTAAACAAAGCATTAGTGGGACAAAGCAAACAATTTGAATGCCCCGGGTGACGTGAATATCTTCTCAATTTTCAAGCATTGACCCACCAGACCCTCGAGAGCTGTTCACTACTTCCGCATTTTTGAGAGGCTACACTCTAGTGCAATGTAATTTATAAAATTAATACAAACCCTCTCAACACAATTCAGTTATTATTTTAACTCCTAAGTTCAAAGAAATAAGATACTAAATATATAGCTCTAATAAAAAGATAAGGCGCAATTTCGCTTGAAACCTTTGAGATTTTGAAGTGGAGCTAGATATAACGAGTAGCGTCGTGCTTCGTTACTTGAGCCTGGAGCCAGAACCGTGCTAATTGTGCACTTGCCGTAAATAAAATACTGTCTCACATGTTACGTGGCGTCATAAAGACTGTAATGAACATAATATTTACTAAACTAAAGTGGAGAGCGCTCCTGAAGCTGCACCAGGGATGGCAGAAATGTATACTTAATATTTTAGCTTATAAAAGCTGATTTATATTTTATTTTCATAAGAGATTTTTAAATTATGCAACTCTTAGTTATTATTAGTTCTTGTGAAACGCTTAAATGTTTGCTAATGCGCTATAATATTCTAATTGATATGACAGGCTTTTATTTACACTTTTACTTTAGGCTTTTATTTATGTGATTCGCAAAAATAAATTAACTAATTTAAAATTCTTTCGGCGATTTATTATCACACTTATTTTTAATTATTTTAATCAAATATTTTGTTATAAAATTTTAATTAATTTAATCAAAATTGTGTTTGAAATTAATACAACTACTATTTGTGTCACTCATTAACGAGTATCGTAGTAAT
Organism: Tineola bisselliella; assembly: GCA_028551675.1. NCBI lineage: Eukaryota > Metazoa > Arthropoda > Insecta > Lepidoptera > Tineidae > Tineola > Tineola bisselliella. Next base: position 23,530 of record JAPWLS010000808.1, read on the forward strand.
TTAATATTATAGAACACAAGTTTCTAACAATATTATCTAGTAGCGAATAGCTGTTTCATTAGTCTACTCTTTGTTTAGAATTCTCAAGTTTCAGATACAAAATTAATTATTTAACCTGATTAGTAGTAGGTATTTACTGTATAACAAAAGAATTAGACTATATTCATAGATTTAATCAAAGATTAAAAGATTTAGTACATTTATTATAGTTGATCAACTCTTCATTTCATTGAAAAAGAAACCATGCCCACTTAACTCGAGTTTCTTTGTTTGTGAGAATATTGAATACTCTCGAGATAAGAGTAGTTCCCGCAGTGCGGAATGATATTCCTCCGCTGACAAGGATCCGCCATACAAACAATTCTTCACAAACACTAGAAAAAAATGGCATTATGAAGGAACTTTCCGTCTGCGCCGCTAGAAGCGGGACAATTTCTCAAACCACCCGTCTGACTGAGTCAATATTGACTCTCGACGGAGCATTCCGCGACTAATCTTATAGAAACTGTTTGCTTTCTGGATTGAGGGTTCGACGTTCTTGCGGAAAGTTTTCGCATCTCAAATAGAATTTGCATATAGGCTACAGGGCAATATTTCCGCTACTCTCCATTTGAATATTGCTCGGAAAGGATGAATTAAACTTTGTTTGAAAGAGGTTATGCATTGGCAACGCCCGCGGTGATGTTTGAGAACTCATTCCTTACGACCGCTTCCCAATGAATTGACCTCAGACTATATTGGAAAACATTCCAAGTTTGATATCTCTATTTCGTATTTTGATTCGATCCGTGAATGACATCAAATGCTAATATACTACATAATTTAATTTGAAATAAATTTATGAATACAAAATATAAATCATCACGTGACAATTATTAATACACATAACGTAGGTGCATGTAAACAACATCTGTTCTCTGCCATCACACACTATTAACTTTGGTGAATACATACAATTTGCATTTTATTCACATTGCCCAAGTAATTTCGTGTATATTTTCATTTTAACGACGTTATTTTGAAAACACAATTCATATTTTCTTAGATACAAGATATAATGTAAAAATTTCCATCTCAACAGAAACATAAATTAAATATGTACTAAATTAATGTCATTTTCAAAGTCAAAATATAATAAAATATGTAAAAAAAGATCTAAGAAAAGAAACGAAATATATGAAATTGTAACCGAGATTATTAAGAAAGAAAGAAAAAACAAATGCCACCGCAAAACATGGATACCTAAAAAGAAACTTTGAGGAACTTCTTGATAATTTCGTAACATTGCCTTGTAATTAAGAATCCGAGTTCTCTTCGAATGACAAGGAGGTTTAGAAACGACACGCCCTGAGGCTTTACAAAATTAATGAACGTGTCCCCAACAAAGAGATCAAGAGAAACCTCCATCTTATTTCTTCTCAAAGAAACTTAATCCGCGAGATAAGATCGACTATCTTAATTGCTACTTTATTGACAGAAACTAGTTCCACTAGTGCTCAAATCGAAAAACTTCATTTAAACAATAAAGAACGGAGAAGAGAAAGAGAAAAAGTAAAGAAATGGAGAATGGCTGGTAAATTTTCTTATGAGCTTATGATTCTCACAGCGTTGTTAAATCATGAGAAAGCATAAATTATGCAATGTGGAAGGTTTCACCGTTCAAGCAGACCTTTTTGGTTCGCCTTCATCTGTTTGTGTAGTTACTTCACTGTCCAAGTCGTCTTAAGCAAACACTAAACTGCTAAGCTGCTGAAGTTTAGAACATAGATCGTTGTGGTTTCTATTCTAAGTTGAAGACGAACTTAATTAATCTTTGAACGCTGCCTTAATTTACAGCTGGTGTCGCAATCATTAGCAGCAGTACATTGACAGACTAACTTAACTACCTCAGCTGCGACTATGATGAAGTTAAAATTAAAATAACCAAAAATAAGCCGCAAAACGTCTTTTAAATTGGTTTTTAAATCAAGATCGCAAATAATCTTACAAAATGCTCTAATATTGTTATTCTGTTAAACTAAATATTAAATTATTGCATAACTAACGACACTAATTATCACGAGAGAGAAAGTTGTTTCTCTTTCAAAGACCGGAGCCCGAGTGCCTCGTGAATCCTTATTCGTCCTCTCACGAAATCTCCCCACGCGCGCAAATGCATTTTTTTGTCTGCCCGAACCCAACGCCATCATAAACATTAAACTGTGTTCACATAGGAGAGAATATTATTTAATTTAATACAAAATTGTTTGCATTAATTCTTATTACTTGACCATAATATAACCCTTTCGAATATAGTTTAAAATAGTAACACACTATT
>JAPWLS010000900.1:0-27028 GCA_028551675.1 Tineola bisselliella
ACGTATTTAGATTAGATTCATTAAATCATTATTTTATATTAAATAAAGTTCTTTCACATATTTTCTTCATTTAACACATTAAATCAATTTGAAGTATTGAAAATAAAACATCGTTTAGCGAATATGTTTAAATTCTCTTTTGTGCTTTTGTATGGCAAATTGCCAGTGTCAAAGTAAATATTTGTATCAATTTAATATTAAATTTATATTCATCAGGCAAAGCAAACAATGTGCTGGGATATTTATTGAAAGTTCTAATAGAATTATGGAACGAAATTGAAAATGAACGCTATTCTATTTTGAATCATTTAACCACTTTTTAAAAATATTTTAACGGAATTTCGAAAGAAAACTACGCTTGTATCCTCCAGATTGACAGACTTCTCATTATACCTTCTTCCAAACCGACTGATCACGAAACGCCACTAGATCATTTCACGAGTTTCACTAGTTCGCGATTGAAAGTAGTGGCACCTACCGGCACGGCGATTTCATTCTTAAATATTTTACAAACTATGTTTTTGTTTCTTTTCGTATTTTACTACTTTTCCTAATTTGTTATTGTCAGCTTAAATCCATATAAAAAACTTTTATTATATTTGTGGTATATGAGATTTCTTTACAAATACCTAGTAAGACCGCACGCCGTCAATGTGACGGCAGCGATATTCTTATAGTAAACAAAGGTACTTTTGTTTTATTTATTTGAATTTTGAGTAAGTTGTTATTGTTTGGCTTGTTTACATTACACTTAGTAGACGTTGGTTTCGTTTAGTGGGCAGTCGTGATTTGTTTTTTTTTATAATATAAAAATGTGTCGCAGTCTCAATAGTTCCCAAATAGAACAAAAACTGTCGCTATATCGTGACATACAAGATGTGTCAGGTGATGAAAGTGGTAACGATTTGTCATACAATATTTGTGAAAACTGTTATGGAGAATTTCAGCCGGAGCAGGTCACTTCATCTGAAGACTACGAAGCAGATTCCCCTGCTACTGATAACAGTATTATTGCAAATTCGTGCAGAGGACGCGTGGTATCTCGTAGATCAATTAGCGGCGGACGAACAGGGAGCGGTGGATGTTCCAGAGACCAATACATCCCTTACTGTCTATCAATGAAAACCAGGAAAAAATGTTATTATTTTGAGTACTTTGCACTCAAACGTGAGCATAGGTATTGATCAAAAAAGCTTCCCGAAACAGATAAATTTTATAATGAAACAAAATTTTGGTGTGGACATCATAGATCAATTGGCACGAAAGTACATCGTAGGAGCTGGAAGTCGGAGATGGCTTGTTCATGTTTTTTACAATATGCTTGATTTAGCAGCTATAAACTCATGGATTCTGTACTGAAAAGTCACAGGAATAAATATTTCTTGGCATGATTTTATCCTTCAACTACGAACGACCTGTGTGAAAAAAGAACTACTTCAGCAATGACTCAAAGACAAGAAAGTAATTCTGAAACAAGTGAACAATGTACTACAAACAATAAGAGGCGGCAATATCAGGTCAATCGTAATTGTAAAAAAAAAAATAGAAAGGATAAAAACTGCACAATCTGTAAAAAAGCTGTTTGTGGAAAATGTATAAAATATTTAAAAAAAAACTATTATTGTCACAAATGCTACTCAGTTTAAATGCTAGAATGGTTAATTATTATTAAAAAATAAAGTGATATTGTTTTTCATTCATTTTAAAACGAAATACGGAATAATTTTATGAATATTCTGATTAAATCTCTAGTACCGTCAAATTGGCGGCTGCGGTCTTTAAAGGTATAGTATGCAGCCCGACCCTTCTAGTGTTAATAAATTGTATTCAATAACCAATACTATGAAATCGTAAGTGAATTTTTTGTTGTTGTTTTGTTCATTATTTGGAATTTTAAAAGTTTTAGAAGTGGTAATGATGTTATTTAATATAAAATCACTTGTATTAGAAATTAATGCGGTTCAAAATTCATGTGACATGGATGCCAAAGCCTAGCTGTATAAAAAAATTACTCATCTGTGTCTCAGGGTGGGGCAGCAGTCTAAAATAATATGTAACCAGCACTATACAAGCAGTCTTACCTTGGTTAATTATTTTTGTGTCGACTGACGACTGTTGATTGTAAACTTTCTTACAGATATTAAGTATTGTAGTTAGTACCTATATAATTGAGTTTTTTTTAGATCTGATGAGGTACTTTACAGGCCAGAGCCTGGCTACGCCCATGATGTTGGTATTCTCAGATGTGTATGTTGTTTGTTTTTTCAGACTATAGGGGCTGCTTTCTGTGCTAAAGCAATGGAGTCTAATGGGAAGACATACAATGTTGGTATATGGGACACAGCCGGCAGTGAAAGGTGAGGGTCACATTTTGACAGATAAACATAGACAATACCATAGATCAGTGATTCTCAACTTTTTTTTTTGTTGCGCCACACAAAGGAAAAGATAAGTTTAAAACGTTATTAAGTCAAATTTTAGATATATAATATTAACATTATTATATTTCATGGCACAATGGTTAAGAAACTGGCATTGTCCACTTACATACTAATGTCATAATAATATATGACGTAGAAGAATAGCTGCTGTATAGGGGCATTGTCATCCTATTATATACCTAAGGGTAAACATAAAATGACATTGGTTATGTCCAACCTTTTTTATCTATAAGATATTCATCTACTGCATTGTTTCTCAACCATTTTTATGTCGCGACCCACGAAAAAGCCAAAAAGTTAAGTTTTACACACATTATATCTTAACATTTAGTTTTATAACACTACACTAAACTTCATTCCTTTAATAAACGAATCTTTTGTATCTACATATAAAATGTAGTTTGTATTTATTATTTTTCAACAGACTGCGAGCCCCTTTAAAAGCTTGAGAAACGATGATCTAATGCAGGGGTAGGCATCGCGGCTCCCCTGATCTATTTATAATGCACCCTCCCTGGACTAATGTAAATGTATGATAGCCAGAGCGATTTACTTACTCTTGTCAACGGCGATATACAGCAAGTAGTCACTTGAGTTTAGAATAGGCATGTGGACGGATTTGTTAAATATGCGCCCTCGGTGATTTTCAAATTTAGACAAACAGGTTGCGGATCCCTGATCTAATGTATCATAGGTTTTTGAAAGTATTGGTACACATCATAGCAGAGGACTAGATGTTTGTATTCTTCTTTCAGATATGAAGCGATGACTCGAATATATTATAGAGGTGCTAATGCAGCTATCGTCTGCTACGAGCCGTCGTCGCAGGTTTCGTGGGCTCGTCTCCGGCATTGGCTGCAGGAACTGAGACGTGTCGAGGAGGTTACTGCTTATTTATTCATTTACATGACTTTACAATGCAAGAAATGAAATGAAATGAAATGAAAATCGTTTATTAGCATAGGCACTAAAGGCGTGCACTTGCTCATCGTCAGACTCTACCGTGACTTCGGGAAGGCGTATGGCGAGAAGAATATCACAAGAAACTCGTCAATCATAGCCTGTAATATATATATATATATATATATATATATATATATATATATATATATAGATTAAGTAGATATGTATCTGTGGGTATACTAACATTATATTGTAGAGGCTATGATTGGCGAGTTTCTTGTGATTTCTTATGCCGTCCTATCCTATAATTAAAATTTCATTTAGTTTGTATAATAGTACAGTAATGCCCCGCTTTACGCGAGTGATACGTTCCGGAAAAAACTGAAATTCCCGCGACCATGGAGAAGTTGATGACTACATTATGTTTATACGCACTCTATCGCGTAATGCGGGGCAATTGAGCGCGATATTTCAATTTCGCGTTATAGTGAAACCGCGCATAACGAGGTCGCGTAAAGCGGGGTATTACTGTATTCCTTTTTATAATATATAGTTCTAACGTAATGTTTGTAGATGAAATATCCCTAGTACATTCTGACTATGTGTAAGAAATAAACGTTGTTTCTTTCTCTCTTTACAGAACTGCAAAGTGTATTTGTGTGGAACGAAAAAAGACTTGTTAGATTCTGGTAAGGTGGTACGTGAAGTCAGCGAGGATATTGTGGAGACCTACGCTCAGGGCTTAAATGGACACTTTCTAACTTCAAGCAGCACTGGGGAGAATGTGGGTTAGTTACCTGTGGGCTTATCACAAATTTAGTCTGGCTTTTGAATCGAGCTGTTACAAGTAAAACGGATCCGTTAGCAATCGGAATCATGAATTTTTACTAACGACTAACGAGCACCAGCAATCTATCAAATGAACGAAAGATCGAGACGTTCGAAAATTAACAAAAAGTATCTAAATTATTGCAGGTCCAAATCCGCTGCTCAAATTTCCATACAAATCGCTTGAAGCGAACTCGGTTCGAAAGCCAGACTAAAATTCGTGATAAGCCCACTGTTCTTTTATAGTCTAAGACAAGGCTATCCAACTGGCGGCCCTTGAGTACATTTTACTGTGAATAAATTGGTTACTAAATTATTATTTTAATATTAAAATTATTTTTCTATGTGTAAATTTAAATCTAATTTGAATTTACACTGGCTGAATATAGCAGCAGTCCGTTTAACGTCTGATATTATTAACCTAATATCACATTTATTTATTAATTAAAATAATTATTGAATATGAATGCTACTAATAAAAGAAACCTAGACCTCGAAAATCTAGAATTTCAAGATCGCTGGGAGATGGATTATTTATTTATTCTGAACAAGAACATAAACTGACTTTTCATTTATCAACCTTCTTGGCCCACAAAATGTTTGGTGTAGAAAATTGGTCCGCGGGCTATGCTAAGTTATGATCTTCACATTTTTTTTCTCTTAATAAATATTTGTAGGTTGACTGGTAGAAAATCCTACCTAGCATTAAGCCCGCCTGTACTGATGTACTAAGTTTTTAAATAAATAAGTTGGAGTGCTGGTCTAAGGCTTGTATACAGAAATGTTCGAACACAGTAGTAGTTAATAATGGGCTGTAATTGAAGTCTCCTTTGCAGAAGAATTATTTCAGAAGATCGTCGATGACTGTTCTGCTGATGCTAGAATGATGCGGGACGTGGAGCAGCACAGAGTGCAGCTGTTGAGAGAAGAGCAGCTTTACAGAAGTAAAAATAAAGAGTATTGCTTCTGTTAGAGTGATGCCATTGCCAGGTTGACTCGGACTGTGCTTTAAGTTAATATGTAAGGTAGTTTTATAATAACTAATATTTTCTTAATTCTAATATACTCGATATAACTATGATGAATGTACACAAATAAACTATGCACAATGACCATGGGTGTAGCCACGGTGGGGCAGGGTGGGGTGCTTGCTTATCTATGTACTAACTACAATACTTAATATCCGTAAGAAAGTTCACACTCGACAGTCGTCAGTCGACACAAAAATAATTAACCGCGGGTATAGTTTGCTAGTTACATATTATTTTAGACTGCTGCCCCACCCTGAGCCCATGACAATGACAACTTTAAAATGTGATTTTGTAGATAACCTACTATTTTAATAGGACACGATGATATGAAGGTAGTTGACAAATTGAAGTGTTGTATAAAAAAAAATATGTACAGGGAAGTAAAAGTCGCTAATATAAAGGGTTATGTGTGAAAAAGCTTCCATTAGGATAGTTATAAGTTGTACACGTCGCGATTTTCAAATGGATACAGTTTTTGTAGGTATATAAGCTATGGAAAGAGAAACGAGATATCTGCATCCCTTTCACACACTATAAGAATATAATTATCCCTTTCTAATGATTGGTTCTTCCAGTCCAAAGTCCAATCTGTATCCATTTGAAGATTGTCGCTTGTAATATGTAAAATGTATGAATTTTATCCTTTACCTTACCTTAGCTGGAGCTGTTAGCTAGTGATCCCTGTTGTTTATGTCGTAGACCACTTTGAAGTATATTTACACCGTATTCTGGATCTCTGTGTAACTGGTCAATACAGGTCATAGTAGAGTAGAAAAAATACAGCGCCTAACTCTTTCTGTCTCTTTCGCGCACTGTTTAAATGGAAGAGACGAAACGAGATAAAACATGATACGATTAATTATTGCAGTTTTTAGCCAAAAATTTTGTTATTTATTTTTGTATATTAATAATAAAAATAAATACTTTTTGTATAAAATAAATGTTTCGTTTTATTCTTACAATTTTATTATATTTTGACAGTTGGTAACAGTGTTGCTACCAAAAAAAATTGTTTTAAAACCAAAACGACGAAAGGTGTTAAAGAAAAATTGATTACTTTTAAATACTTATATTTAACTTAAAAATTGTGATTTTGTATTTTAAATAAATGCAATAACTTAGAAAATAAGTTTTACAACGCTTACAATAACGCTTACTCTATACGTCTGATCTAAAATTACAATATTAAGCGACGTAATTCTTCTTTGTTGGCTGCGTTATTGAATCCAAAATAACTTTTGATGCATCTACTTTACTGCATCTGAAAAAAGATTGTCAAGAGTTCCCAAACTATGTAATACACAATGTTTTTTGTTTTCCGTGGTCGACGGAAAGAAAAAACATTGTGTACGGCCACGCCCCAATCTTTCAATGTTTTTGTGTAATGTTTCGAACAAACAGGAGCAGGAGACTGGGCTTAAATAGAACAGTCCTTCATTCATATTGGAACACTTTTCATTCCAATAAGAATTAGAACAAATGAAGCATTAACATTAGAACTACCAACCGGTCAATATGACTGAATAATTAATTAATGAATAATTCAATATATTTATTGTAGAATTGTAAAAAATAGAATCGTTTATAGCAGCCATTCTCAAAGTGTATTCCGCGGAACCCTAGGGCTAAAATACTGTAAAAAATACCTACCAAAGGGAGATTATAAGGTTACATCTAAATATTCCATCTATATATTACATTGCAATATGATTATTCATAAATACATATAAATCAGTTTTTTATAATTATATTAAGGCTTTTTCCTTTGCCAAAAAAGTATGAGAACCACTGGTTTATAAAATAGAATTTTGAAACCGGTTGGAAGTTCTAGTGTTAAGTAGTTCCGCAACTCATTACTAGAGGGGATCTATGAGTGTTGCCAATATTTTTATACCCAATATTTAAGTGGGTTTCAAGATTACCCAGTCAACTTTGTGAACCACTGGACTAAGTAATTACTTCATTTGTCCAAGATCAAAAATATCATTGTATCGTCTTACAAAGGATTCAGTAATACCTGGGAAACATGTCGTTACATCGGAGGTCTGTCCATCCTGTCATGGCTTCGTATATTAGTGTGTCTATTGCCTTGTCCGGTGTTAATTCTCCTGAGAGCATTCGAAGCGCAACGCTGCAAGTAGACTGCATATTTAACCACAGAGAACTAGTCAGAACCACGTACAACTGCTAGTTACTATCCCATACTAGCTGTTACCCCCGACTTCGTATGTAAAGTACTATAAAGTTTAATAATGTTTCACATTTTAATCAACAGAAAATGTCTATCACATTTCTGTCGCAAAAAAATTATATAGCCTATAGTATAGGCCCTATACTGATTTGAGGTTTTGACGTTTAGTCTGTCAGTGTTTTCGTCTGATCTTTCTATTACCACAATGCATTGTGATAATTATATTTTTAATCCATTTTAATCTACACTATTATCACACAAGTTTCTCTAAATATTTTTAACTTACCCATTTATCCTAGCCATGACACCATAAGGCCGAGAAAGTTTAGCTGTAACAACTAAATTCCTGCAATACAATAACCAAACGCAATCGAGTTCCGTGTAGAATGTATTATTTAGGCTGGCAACATCGACTGAACTGTCATTTCTTATATAGGACGACTGCAAGTGTTTCAGTGCGTGCGTGTTTGAAAGTATATTCTTTCCCATTTGTGTTTGGATGTTCGTTTGCAGCTGCTCTTTGTTGGATAGTTGATTGAGGACTGTTCTGAAATAATAGTACTATATATAGTATAGTATAGTATATAAAATTCCTTCTGCGTGTAACATTTTCTTTAATTCTTCTAATCCTCTTTAATTTATAACAGAAGAATTAGTTTTATGAATTTTATATTATTTTTAGAGATGTTCCGACTAGTCGGCCACTAGTCGGTAAAGCCGACTATATTGTAGTCGGCGACTAATCGGTAAAAAGCGGCGACTATCCGGCTTCTTACTTTGTGTCTATCTAAATATATATAACTCAAAGGTGACTTGACTGACTGACATAGTGATCTATCAACGCACAGCCCAAACTACTGGACGGATCGGGCTGAAATTTGGCATGCAGGTAGATGTTATGACGTAGGCATCCGCTAAGAAAGGATTTTGATAAATTTCACCCCTAAGGGGATAAAATAGGGGATAAAAGTTTCTATAAATCTTATTAGATTTTCGACTGATTGAACTGAAATTAAAGATTGGAGCTACTATGATGAAGACACACGCTAAACAAAAGTAAAGCCGCAAAAACTATACCTAATTAATAATAATACATCTTAACGGGAGCGAAGCCGCGGGCAACAGCTAGTTTCTCAATAAAATATATGTGTTACTTCCTTGTAAACAAAACATATTGATGACATTTATCAAACAAAATTAGTATCTTAATTAAAAAACAAATCAACATAATATTTAATGACATATATTGCAATTCTGCGTGATGATATTTGAAACTATCGTCAAACTAGTGAGCTGTAAAACTCAAAAAACTTTTTTGTTATTTATATTTGTCCACATGTCAGTAGTGACTGAAATTGCAGCGAATTAGCTGTAAATAGCGTCATTAAATATTATGTTAATTTGTTTTTTAATTAAAATACTAATTTTGTTTGATAAATGTCATCAATATGTTTTCTTTACAAAGAAGTAACACATACATTTTATTGAGAAATAGACACAAAGTAAGAAGCAGGATAGTCGGCGCTTTTTACCGATTAGTCGCCGACTACGATAGTGGCCGGATAGTCGGCTTTACCGACTAGTGGCCGACTAATCATGTATCGCTAGTAATTTGTGTAGAACAGAAATAAAACAATTTGTCGGAGCACAATCACAATCACAATCAACTCCTCTATTCCTAACAATGATCTGTTTCTTTGGGTCTTAGCAAATCAACTCACTTCGTATTCTTGTAGGTCTTGCCCAAATGAATGACAGCCCGCGCCGTGTTCATCCCGAATTCCATTATATTTTCTATAACATTTTTTCCTAAAGCAACATTGTCTAGTTGGTCGAGACGTACATTTTGACGTTTGCTGCAATGTACATAATTAATTAGTAACTTCGAGTCTGTATTTAGAGGTTTGAAAAGATGAGGTAACCAATGTATGGCAAGGTAAGATAATTGATTCAATCTTTGTGAAACTTCTGATGAAACGAATCATGTTCACCTATAATTATGTAAAAAAAATTAGTCTGGCAATAATATTGAAGTGTCACTTTGAGATTTTGTAGTTTTTTGATCTGGCAATAATTTTAAACTACCACTGACATTTTGTAATTTTTTGATCTGGCAATAATTTTGAATTGTCACTTGACACCTTGTATTTTTTAATCTGGTAATAATTTTGAACTGTCACTTTGACATTTCGTATTGTCAATAAGACGGGGAGACTCTATGATTACTTTAATATGAAGTTGTATCGAGATGATTGTCTTATTAATTGGTTAGTTGTTTTTTCTAGATGTTCAAGAATTCTTTGGCAGACCATATAAAGCATTGACGTAAACAGCTCACCTAGTAAGATCGTTCTGTTCATTTTGCTTTCCAACTTTGGTCGGGTCCATAAAGAGCGCGTTGAATGCATACACGTCTTGGTCCTTCAACATTTTAGCTTTCAAATTCGACTGGAAAATTAATTGTTTTATATTCCACAGTGCATTGCATGTTCTCAATAGGCGTGTGGACAGTATTAAAAAAATGATGAAATAATGATTTTAGTGGGAAAAAAATGTTAAAATTAAATTGAGATTATTAAAATTTTCAATAAAATAAAAGCATAAAATACTGCAATCGGCCATGTTTATTGAAACACCAATCAGAGCGAGTGACGTCATGTCCTTATAAATATGACGGTGTAATTTAAAACCGATATTATAAAACGCAATATTTAAGTAATATACTTAGTTTATTACTGAAATATTGTGTTTTTCAGTAATATTAGACGCGTACCTGCATTATAGAAGGCAATTTCAAAATCTGTCCACATGCCTATTGATACGACTTATATACTTAGGTACTGGATTTTTTTGACATGAAGGTTTATGTGTGAATTAAAAATTAATAATTTCTTATTGGATTACAGCTCGAATACTCGACATTGACAGAATTATCTTTAATAGACATCTGAGGTCATTAATAAAGAAGAAGAAGAAGATGTTTAGATACTAGCTTTATTTACATTAATTGTATTAATTTTTAAAGATTATATTTAACCAGATTGATGAAAGCAAAGGTTGCCGGGATTCTTCTGTTAAGAAATAGAATTTAAATGTATAATTTTAATATTCCCCTTTAATGTAAAGGCCTCTGGTCGTATTTATATTTAAAAACTATAACTGTCAAAATCTTTGAATAAAAGCCACTTTATACGCGCCTCGTTTTTCTTTCTTAAATATTAATTAAAAGTAAAATCCACAAAACCTTTCATCTTCTTGCCTGGAGTTATAGGGAAACAGAGAAGTTCATGAGACCCTGATGCCACACTACCCCCACAACCAAGTAAAACTTACAAAGACATTACAAAAATAAATAAATAAATTCACAAATATTTTTAGTAGTAATGTTTATAATTAAAAGTTTTGTAAGTGATGGGTCCCACGTGACAGGCAATGCCTAGTGTGGGACCATCGAAAACTATATATTAATTAATATTATTCATAAATAGATAAATAAATAAATATTGTACAGGCTATGATTGGCGAGTTTCTTGTGATATGCCTTTTCGAAATCACAGTACCTAAAGGGCCTATGTGAAAAAAAGATTTTTTATAAAGTATTTGATGTAGCCTTATGGGCCGCACTCCAGCTTAAAAAGCACGTACCTGACTTTCCCAAGCTATTAATTGTATGTTATGCAGCAACATAATATCCAAAGTCAATATTCCGAACGATAATAAATCGGTTTTGTTCGTTAAAACAATTCTCTTTTCCGCCGCAACTGTGTGGTTGTCATTATAAAATATGTTTTTAAGTTTATTCATTATCAATGTTACGTTCCCTTCAACAATACTTGAATTTAACGCTTGCAACACTTGTGTGAAATCGTCGCCGTCTTGTTTTTGGTCTGTCTCTACAAAATCCTTGTCTTTGGTCAGCCAGTCGTGGATTTCTTGAAGCTTCTCCAGCAGGTAACTGGTCAAAGATGTACTTTGTATGTAATCGTCGTAAAGATTTTCGTCATTGTAAAAATAATCATCGTAATTGTCATATTTTCTAAACGCGTGATTACGAAATATGTCGGGCAATGTCGGCTTGAATTCTGGAATTTTAACCGACTGCTTAATCTTCTCGATTAACGCCTTCGGCTCGTTCTTCTTCTCGATTCTTCTTTCTAAATGTTTCAGAGTTAAATCTTGTTCGGGTTGGTATTGTTTTTTTGACATTAAATCTTTTTTCTCGTTGGCAATACTATGCTTGTCTATGGTCGGTTGTGTGTGTGTCTCTTCTGTTTTATATGAGTTTTCTTTTGATTTCTGTGAATAATAAACACGGTATTTATGATTGACATAAAAAGATTTATGGAGCGGCCGTGGCCTAGTGGTTGAGGGTACGGACTCGCGGTAGAGAGAACCCGTGTTCGAATCTCTCGAAAATTAAGCCGATACCAATGTAACTTTGTTATATGTACTTTGGTCGCTCAATGCCTATAGTATAATAATATAGGCACAACAAAGAGTGGTAGGCAGACTGATGATGGCATTAGCCCAGTATGCCGTCCTGGGGAAGTACCACCACTTTCAAGCGGAACACCCGTGAAGTGACCTAGTCGCGTTTCGGAATCAGCTTGGAAGTAGCCGGGATAACGAGAGGAGTGTGCCCTGTTGATTTGGACATCTGTCTGTGGTAACAGTTGTCTATGCTCATGGACCGCACTCTAGCTTAACATCAGGCAGAGTGTGGTCATATGCTGGGCTATCAATAATAAAAAGAAGTACTCACCGATTCACTAAAATATCGGCTACTTGAAAACGTGTCAGTGATCCCCCATTTAGTGATGGCGATTGTAGCCAGAACTAAAATAAGGCATATTGTAAAACATGATACAGTTGCAACTACCCACACTTTTAGAGGTACCTGAAAATGTATTAAAGAAATTTGCTTTATTACGAAAATTATAGTGTTAGAAAGAGTTTTAGACAAACTACACCTTAACCATACAATGGATTATTATGAGTGGCGTGGCCGGATTCTGTTAACCCATTACTTCCCAAGTGTCGAAAACATTGGAATTTTTTGATGAAATCTTTAAATTAAGTTCATAATACGTTAAGAAAAAATAATATGACAAAAAAAAATCTTTAATGCCGAGTCAGCCTGTCCTATAAAATATGACAATGGGGATATAAATTATATTTTGTTTTTATTTTTATTTATATTATATATATTTGGTAGAAGTCTAAGAATCAGTTTTATGTACTTTGAAGTTGGTTACTGTTTTCTTTTGCGGTATATAAAATCAGAACATAATGTTTTTTTTGAGGCAACAAAAGTGATCAATTTGAAAAAATTACATTAAAATTACGTAAATATTTAAAATTATTTCATCAGAAAAATAGTATAAAAATACGAATTTCATCAGAAACAATAAAAAATAAACCTCTTAATAGGTTAAAAAAAAATTAAATATAGTGTCTTAAAAATAGGACAGTGGGAAGTAATGGGTTAACATTACTTTACTGAGCTATTTAAAGTTGTGTGTGTGCATAGTTTGTTTGTGTAGATCAGTGATCCTCAACCTTTTTTTTTTGTTACGGCACACTTAACGATTTCAAAATTTGGTGGCAAAAATATAATAATATTATTTATTATATATTATATTTAAAATTTAACGGCACACTTAGAATATTCGTAGCATCGCATTGCCCAATACTATTACTGCTTCTTCTATGACAATTGGTTGTATGGAAGAAATTACTTTTAGTGCTAAGATCGCCAATTGCTCTAAATCTGCTTCCTATTGTTGTTGTATTGTTATTATTATGTTTTAAAACAATTAAGTATTTATTATTATTATTATTATTCTTCGTTGTTATATTGAGTATATCAAAAAGTATTGTGAGATGAAGAATTATATTGCCAATATGTTGTTAGTTCTAACTTTGTTAATAAAAAATATCAGCGTTACCCCCAAAGAACGCTGGACATCCCAATCAGACATACCCCAGGCTTGCTATGAATCCGTCCACAAATAACTGCAGGTCGACTGGGTAAAGCGCGGGCAGCCGATCTGCAGCTGTCATTAGTTCGTGCATTTCCGCCTGCAATCGGCCAAACTCGGCTCCAATCTGTCGTCATCGTAGTGCGACTGTCGCAACTCAAGACAGAGACGGGACGAGGCTTCTCATACTCATAGTGGAACATTTTTCTGTAAATATATTAAGTAAACAACGTTCGAGTATATATTCACAAAATAGACCAATCACAAGCTCGAATCATTCTTGACGTGATGTCTGACCAATGATAATAATCCATTGCAACTGTCTACTGTCACTTAGCTGTCATTACGTTCTGTTACACGCAATTATAAGAAATCGTTTCAATCGTTACTTATTAATATATAAATAAACTGGATATTTGATGCAACATATTACTATTTTATTTTGATTACTGTCTAATGGTTGCCATAATTATTACTGTATACAATGGAATAAAATGCATTTGAGTAATGATCAGGTGATCACCTTAGCAATTTTTTTCTAAGTTACACAAACAAGCTATTAGAAAAAATATGCCTAAAATGGCGGAAGAGTTTAGTCGAGGAGTTAAACACAGAGAAAGGAAAATTCCCACACTTAAAGAGATAGGCTACTATTGTACATCGGAGCGTAAAAAATTACTACAACTAACTATAACGGAACGTAGTGGGTTTAACTACATAATTGTATGTGTGCATGGGAATGTTTGGTTTATACCAGCGTTTCCCAAAGTGGGGCCCACACCCCATAAGGGGGCAATTCGAAAATAGACTCGACACGAGTTTAACCCTTTCGCTTCGAGCCATTTAAATGCAATACTAGATTTCGGTGCCAAATTTAAGGAAAAAAGCAAATTCTTAAATAATTGCGGTAAATAACTATTAGGTATAATTTCGCTTGACAAAACTAAAATATCAACTGGGTGTCTGGTTACATAAGGGGGCATAAGAATTTTAGAAAGACTAAGGCACAAAAAAGGTTGGGAAACACTGGTTTACACTGTAATGTAGCTAGGGTTGATAGCTAGATCGCCAAACCTAATAGCTGGACAGACCAGCCAGCTTGGTCGGACATTTGGGTAAAAAAGCCGGATACCCTAAACCAGTGGTCGGCA
Source organism: Tineola bisselliella (assembly GCA_028551675.1). Classification (NCBI taxonomy): domain Eukaryota; kingdom Metazoa; phylum Arthropoda; class Insecta; order Lepidoptera; family Tineidae; genus Tineola; species Tineola bisselliella. The sequence continues at coordinate 14,527 of JAPWLS010000900.1, forward strand.
AAGTGCGGCTCTGGCCCAAATATCCACGGAGCAAGCACCTTGTTCGCAATAATAAATATGAAATTTAGTTTTATTTATTAAGTAACATAAGTTATATATATAGCTTCAGCTGTTTGGAATCATATTGATTCATTTCAATTAAAATGATCTCTGATACTTATTTAATGACTTAAATGTGAGCGCGTAAAAACAGTAGGAGCTCTTTTTTGGCGCTTCCTTCATTCGCGGATTAAAAAATTGCGACTCAACTCCTATATTCGCGACCTAAGATTTCTTTATTCGCGTACATGCATTACATTTTTACGTATCTTCTATAACCCTATATAAATTACCATGTCATATTCACGATTTCTGCAAAGAAAGAGCTTCTACTGTATTTAAAAAATAATTAAGGGTTACTTCTTCACTGCGTCAAAATAAAATAAAGAAAGAAAATGTAATGATAATTTGTTTTTTATTTTTACAGCGCAACCTTGATAAAACGATACTGAAGGGAATTATAAAATAATTTGTTACAATGAGGTTAGGTTGGTCTAAAAAAATATTAATCTCAGCTTTACGTAGGCACTAATCTGCTTTCCTTGTTATAACGAACGATTTCGTTAAATACAGGTAAATAATACTTTCTTTTTATATTTTGCAAATGTATTCGTAATGTAAAGGATTTGGAAAAATTCGTTAAATCGAGGAAGTCGTTATATTGAGGGTCGTTACATTAAGGTTACTCTGTATTTTTTTGTTATAATAATGTAAATTACGTATTCTTTAGTAATTGTTATAAAACTGAACAATGACTTCAATAATCTCGAGTCCTGTGATGCTGTCCTAACCTATAATTAAAATTTCTTTCAGTTTGTAATATGGTGAAGTCCTTTTTATAACATTTATTTATTGGGTCCACAATCAGGCCTCTACAACTAGACTAGGAATTAACATCGCACTAAAAATTATAATAATCTAATTGTAAACCTTATGCACAGTGAACACTGCATGCACCAACATTAACATCCCTACTAATATTATAAATGTGAATGTGAGTTTGTTTGTTACGTTTTCACGCAACAACTACTTAACCGATCATCATGAAACTTTGTACATATATTTTTGGAGGTACTACAAGTAACATATTTTTTACTATAGTTTTCAGCTGTTTATAATCATATTGATTCACTTCTATTGAAATGATCTTTGATACTTATTTAATGACTTAAATGCGAGCGAAGCCGCGGGTAAAAGCTAGTACAATATATTGTTTTAAAGTAATTTTGTAGGTAGGCTTAATAAAGAAATAAATAAATTAAAAAATTCAATTAATTTTAGAATTGTACGATTTTCTTTAATATAAATAAAACATGAAATTGCGATGTCATGTACAAGGATATTAAATTAATTCAAAAATCGGTTGTCTGTAAAGTCGGTTTACTGACGATAGTTGAACGTGACACCGTCTTAAGAAAATACTGATGGAATGGTAGCATTTTTCAAAAGAAAATTTTAATTTCATTTGTTTAATAGATTTGTATGTATATAGAGAAGGAGGTAATTGGAAATCACAATGAAATTGATCAAGTTAGATTTATTTATACGCATAACGCCTCAGAGCGAGGTAACGCCGCATGAGTCATGTTTTTTCGTGCGTGCAGCCGGCTCAATCGAATTATAAGACGTTGTCACGTCAAAAATAATCAAATTATCATTAAAATAACTCAATCTTCTGTTATTTAAGTTCTAATTTCTATTCTCCGTTCTTCTTCTCCTTTTGTACGTTTATTTCTATATTGAATATATTTATAACTTAAAAACAATGAACATGAGTTACGAATAGGAAAATAATTTGTCAAAAACAAAACAAAACATACCATTAATTAAAAAAAACGCAAAATCACTCCACAAACTAATTGAATTATATCAATTAAAATACACACGACACAACGCACATCACTATTGAAACAATTAAGTTCTTTATACTATAAACTTGTATAAGCTACTTTATGGTGTCCGCAAAAAGCGATAATTAAATTAGGTTATTTATGTTAGACACAAAACCGGCGTCGGCGTTCTGAACACCGTCGTGTTACACTAAGCGCTTACGCACGAAACGGTACTAAACCGCTACTCGGCGAAAGTATTGAAATAACACTTCATATATTTGACCTTAAATTTGGTTAAAATAGCCATCTTCACATATTTACGCCTAAAATTGTAAGATATTTACAATTAGGGACTATTCGTAAATTACGTTACACTTTAAAATGGGGGGGGGGGGGGTATTGACAAGGGAGGAGGGATCCTACTTCTTCTTTTATTAATGACTTCAGAAATTCTGTCAATGTCGAGTATTCGAACTATAATCCAATAAGAAATTATAAAATTTAAATTCACACGTAAACCCTCATGTCAATAAAAAAGGGGTCCTATATTTCGTGACGTCACATTTTGATTTTATTGAAAAAATAACGTAAATGGAAAAGAAATTTATAAAAATAAAGTGACAAGGACCCGGGGGGAATCATAAAATCATGAAATTCGTGTGACTTTATGACCCCTAAGCTGAAACATAGGTATTGTATTTTAGTTAGACCTCACAAGACGAATGCTTTTTATAATTTGCACTTACTGCCAATGTCGAGCGTTCAAACAATAACCCAATAAGAAATTATTAGAGATGTGCCGATTATGACATTGGCCGACTAGCCGACTAGCCGATTAGTCGGTTGTAAATAAGCCGACTACGGTTTAGGGGATTCCCGTGATGCTTCTTTTACAGCTGATTCGCTGCAATTTCAGTCACTACCGACACGTGGACAAATATAAATAACAAAGAAAGTTTTTTGAGTTTTACAGCTCACTAATTTGACGATAGTTTCAAATATCATCACGCAGTATTGCAATATACGTCATTAAATATTATGTTGATTTGTTTTTTATTTAATATACTAATTTTGTTTGATAAATGTCATCAATATATTTTCTTTACAAGGAAGTAACACATACATTTTATTGAGAAATAGACACAAAGTAACAAGCCGGATAGTCGGCGCTTTTTACCGATTAGTCGCCGACTACGATAGTGGCCGGATAGTCGGCTTTACCGACTAGTGGCGGACTAGTCGGAACATCTCTAATAATAATATAGGGTTATAAATATTGGAAAATTAATTATTTAAATAAAATTTATCTACAATTTCGAAAAGATAATTTAGGCCGAAAATGATTTTATTTTCTCCTTTCATATTCTCAGCTTTTGTCATTAATTATTGACGTTTTATCGCTGTATAAACCTGTCAAGTTATTTTTAGCCAAAAATAATGGGTAATTTTAAAGAATTATGGTATAAAGGGGGTTTATTCCCGATTGACTATTTGCTAGCTGTTAGAAACTTATGTTGTTTATGTGATTTGAAAGTGGGATCTATAGTAATCGGGGTATATACTTTGGTAAGTTTTTGTAGGTATATGAACGGTGAAGGAGATATCTGCATCCCTTTCACACATAATAAGAATATCCCTTTCTAGTGATTGTTTCTTCCAGTCCAAAGTCCAACAGCATTTCCCGTCAAATATGACAAATGCCTAAACCAAACAACCAGATCTACTTTCGCATTCATACTTTTCACGAAGGACAAAGGGCCTCGCAATGGGTAAGGCCGCCACTGCCGTCATAGATGTGTCCATAACATCTGTATTATGGAAGTTTAAAGCCGAGTCTCCTGCTCCTGTTTCTTCCAAACATTAGACAAAAACATCGAAACATTGGGGCGTGGCAGTACACAATGTTTTTGTTTTCCGTCGACCACGGAAAACAAAAAACATTGTGTATGAATACCATAATGTGTACGGCCACGCCCCAATGTTTCGATGTTTTTGTCTAATGTTTGGAAGAAACAGGAGCAGGAGACGCGGCTTAACGTCACGCGCAAGAGTGGGGGTATACATTGTACAGTCACACGCGAACTACCGTCAAGAGCGGACGTATGCTCAAAAGTTAAGATAAATAAATTATAATAAAACCCGTCTACGCACATGCCTTAGTATATTTGGAACAATAATAAGTGTTATATATTAGATGTATGTTTTCAGTTTTACTCGTCATGCAGCGCCTCCTTGAGCCTGATTGGATGCAAGCCAAAGGACATGAAAGGCGCCGAAGCTGTCATAACAGTGTTGCATGGATTCGCGTTGCTCAATCTGGTAGCCGCGTCGGCCATTTTCATTTTAACGATTGTGTTTTTCATTTTTGGATTCGGAGAGGTCTGTTTTATTTTTAGTAATTGGGCTCCAATTGGGCTTTTACTCGTCAATACAAATACAAATATACAGCATAGTCCAACAATCCGGCACTTGGATAGATCGGCACGTCCAATAATCCGGCACCCTTCGCCCCTCTACACCTGTGCGCTTCGCAAACTCAGTACATTACATACATTTATTCCCTCTATGAAATGCTTTATTTTATTCATTACCTATGACTTTTCACTATAATCCAGTAATCCGAACATTCCAATAATCCGGCACCCTCCGGTTTTTAATAGTGTCGGATTAGTGAGATTATACTGTAATTTGATTCAGCTGCTGTATACTGGCATTGTCCACTCACATACTAATGTCATAATAATATATATATATAAAACTCAAAGGTGACTGACTGACTGACTGACTTAGTGATCTATCAACGCACAGCCCAAACCACTGGACGGATCAGGCTGAAATTTGGCATGCAGGTAGATGTTATGACGTAGGCATCCGCTAAGAAAGGATTTTGATCAATTCTGCCCCCAAGGGGATAAAATAGGGGATGAAAGTATGTGTAAATCTTATTAGATTTATTTCATTCATTATTACGCAGACGTAGTTGCGGGCAACAGCTAGTATATAATAAATCTACTATGACGTAGAAGAATAGCTGTTGTATAGGGGCATTGTCATCCTATTATATATCGACATATGGATTATCAAAATGTAATTCAGTGGTTTACGATGTTACAAATCAGTTCGATGTCTAATATCAATTCTGTCAATGTCAAGTATTCAGGCATAATAATCCCTATCCCTACTAATATAAATGTGAATGTGAGTTTGTTTGTTACGTTTTCACGCAACAACTACTTAACCGATCATCATGAAACTTTGAATACTTTTGGAGGTTCTAGAAGTAACATAGGATACTTTTTATTAAATATACTATAGCTTCCAACTGACTATAGTTTCAGCTGTTTGGAATTTTTCTATATATATTTTTATTTCCGTCTGTCATCTTCTATATATATAAAACTCAAAGGTGACTGACTGACTGACTGACTTAGTGATCTATCAACGCACAGCCCAAACTACTGGACGGATCGGGCTGAAATTTGGCATGCAGGTAGATGTTATGACGTAGGCATCCGCTAAGAAAGGATTTTGATCAATTCCACCCCTAAGGGGATAAAATAGGGGATGAAAGTTTGTATAAATCTTATTAGATTTTCGATTGATTGAACTGCGATTAAAGATTGGAGCTACTATGATGAAGACGTTTTTACACACGCTAAACAAAAATAAAGCCGCAAAAACTATATCTAATTAATAATAATACTTCTTAACGGGAGCGAAGCCGCGGGCAACAGCTAGTTTTTATATATGCAGTATAAAACTATTTGAATTTTTGAGGTTAGGTGTCATTTTTGTGGTTAGATGCCAATTTATTATTTTAGATCTTACTGATACTTATTTAATGACTGAAATGTGAGCGAAGCCGCGGGTAATAGCTAGTCTCATATATTTCAGAAAAAGAGTTACTTGGTGATCGAGGTCTATACTATCCTATACGCCATACATAATTTGACGTATTACTTTTACAATATAATGATCACAATCACCATCTTCTTCGCCGATTGTCATTCCAAGGATGGCATCATGGAGTTCCAGATTCATTACATCACGAATAACTATTTGGCGTTTGTTATATTTGTTTGGAACTACTTTTTAGGTAAGTACGGAGGTCTATTCTGTGGGCTTATCACGAATTTAGTCTGGCTTTCGAATCGAGCTGTCACAAGTAAAACGGATCCGTTAGCAATCGGGATCATGAATTTTTACTAACGATTAACGAGCACCAGCAATCTAGCAAATGAACGAAAGATCGAGACGTTCGAAAATATTGTAGTTCCAAATCCGCACGCGGTGGCGCTGCTCAAATTTCCATACAAATCGCTTGAAGCAAACTTGGTTTGAAAACCAGATTAAAATTCGTGATAAACCCACTAACAACAAATATGAACTACTAAGTGTGACGTTTTTTAATACCTTTTAAATACGTATTTAAAGTATATTTCCAATCCCGCAGCCTGTGTTCAATCTCGGTATTTACGGGACTAGGAATGTTCAATCCCGCGGGATTCCGCATTTAGAAAATTTATATTAACTGATTAATTTATATTTGTTTAATATATAACAGAATTAATCAACATAACTCCCTATTTATTTTTACTATTCGCATGAGATCAATCAATCAATCAAATTACACTGTCTATTTATCACAGGATACAGAAACAATACCGAAAAAAAACCAAAGTTTATCAACTACAAAATATAATATATACTAAATTTTAAAAAAAACTGAATGTTGACAGAAGTTTTTATGACGTTAATTACGACGCGAGAGGTCGTGTGCATGCTTCTTTCCAATCCCGCAATCTCGCAAATAACGCACCCGTAATCCCGCAGCACGCGGGACTGGAAAATGATACAGAACTAATGTCGGATTAATATTATTTGTTTTCAGTAAACGCGTATTTTAACGTTGTAATATACAGCTACAGAAAGCGTTTGGAGAAGCCTATTGAGAGCGAAGGTGCTAGGTTATCACGTATTTAATAAATTTACGCATTTAACACGTTAACCGCCATGTCAGTCGTATGTGTCTGACGCTAAGAAGTTCTACATGAGCCATGTCAGACATATGTGTCTGACGCTAAGAAGTTCTACATGAGCCATGTCAGTCGTATGTGTCTGACGCTAAGAAGTTCTACATGAGCCATGTCAGACATATGTGTCTGACGCTAAGAAGTTCTACATGAGCCATGTCAGTCGTATGTGTCTGACGCTAAGAAGTTCTACATGAGCCATGTCAGACATATGTGTCTGACGCTAAGAAGTTCTACATGAGGCATGTCAGTCATATGTGTCTGACGCTAAGAAGTTCTACATGAGCCATGTCAGATATATGTGTCTGACGTACGCGATTTGCTAGAAGGCCTCGTCAGTCACAGATGTCCGACATTTGCATTATATTTCAAAAGCTTGGCCTATCAGGAACATATAAATAAAGTTACTATGGCCCATATGAACTGTATGAAGTTGGTTAAGACGATGGAAGAATAAACAGCACTTTCTAAGTTGCAGAAATTAATAAGAACTGCAGCTGTGTACTTTTTTTTATTTTTTTTATTTATTTACTTTTGGTAATTGAGCTCCAATAGAGCGCTTTAACTCGTCAATACAAATATAAATGAAATAAATTTGATTTAGCTGCTGTATAGGGGCATTGTCATCCTATTGTATACCTAAGGGTAAACATAAAATGACATTGAATATGTCCAAGCTTTTTTATCAGTAAGATTCTTTATACTTTATTAGTAAATACATATGTGTTATAATAGTCAAATAAAATCTATATTTCTTCTCTCTATTTAACGTCGTAAGTGTCGCTATATAGAGTTTAAATGGATGCATTAATATAAAATGGTTTTTCTAAGACAATTTAGTTCATCTTTCCGCCAATAGGTTCGTTCTTATCGATACAGGGATGCAGTTCATATAATAATTATGTGCATAATTATATTTATTATTTAACTAATAATTATTATTATAAAAATAAATGTGTTTTTATTGTATTATTTTGTATTATTTCTATAGGACTTAAGTAGCATTGACGTTATATTCTCTGAGGACTTTAAAATGCCTGGATTTCTGACAATCAATAATAGCTTTAACTAGCAATAACTATACAGTATCATGTTTAGAATTGCAATAACGATTAAAACAATAATGTTATGTTCCGCGAAATTCTAAAAATGTGCCAACAAAAAAAAGGCTAAGAATCACTGTATTAGAGAAACACAAACTTATATTGTTTCATCAAGTAGATAATAAACGCAATAATCAATCGTAACGAAATCTTTAATAACGCAAAATTCCAAACCCCTAACCAAAGACTATAGACACTTTAAAGAGTGGTAGGCAGACTGATGATGGCATTAGCCCAGTATGCCGTCCTGGGGAAGTACCACCACTTTCAAGCGGAACACCCCATGAAGTGACCTAGTCGCGTTTCGGGATCAGCTTGGAAGTAGCCGGGATAGCGACAGGAGTGTGCCCTGTTGATTTGGACTTCTGTCTGTGGTAACAGTTGTCTATACTCAAAGACCGCACTCTAGCTTAACATCAGGCGGAGTGTGGTCATATGCTGGGCTATCAATAAAAATAAAGTTGCCAATATTATTTGCGAAGTAGTTATTCGGGTTCGAATCCCGGTCGAAATAAATTTATTATTTTTTCTTGTAAGGAAGTTATATGCACAAGATAACCTAATTTGGAAAGGAATTTGTCATATGATATATCCTAATATTAAAATCAAAAACAGTTTAGTCTCTATCCATCTACCAAAAATTGTAACCTGGAAACCCACCTTTTGGCTGTTATAAGAAATCAGGACTATAAATATTGGTAATGATCGGAGATTCCCTAGTAGCGAGTCGCGGAACTAGTTAATGCAGTCTTATATATTCTAATTGGAATGCAAAGCGTTTCTAATATGAATGAAGGAGTTTCTATTGACACATTTCTGTTAAGTCCTGTTCACCTTCCCTATGTCATTCTAATAAGATTACATCAAGAAAAATAAATAAATAAAAAAAACAAATGTATAACAAAAAATTTATTTAAAAAAGTAAATAAATAATAAATTTCCACATTTCGCTGCATAACACTATCCACAAATGATTTACGCTGTAATCATTCATCTAAATAACTGTTCACAACAATAATGAAGTAACAAAGCACTGAAAACATAAAAAAGATTAGATTATTAGAATTGACATTTAATCCAATTAAATTAAAACAAATTTGTGTACAACACTAGAAATGTCATGTCATATTAAAACAAGATGGCGTCGGTTTTTAAGTAATATTTTAGTATTTTATATTGATATTCTTCTTTCTAAATGGCCACATAAAGAAAATTTTTGTTCAAACACAATCGACAATCTTCAAATGGATACAAATTGAACTTTGGACTGGAAGAAACAATCAATAAAAAGGGATAGCTGTATTCTTATCGTGTGTGAAAGGGATGCAGATATCTCTTCCCGTTCACCTACAAAAACTGTATCCATTTGAAAATTGTCGATTGTACGTATATATTTTATTTTCAATTGTTACTTGGAATTAGAATCTGCACGAAACATAAGCTATATATATATAATCAATATAATATAGCTCAAGGGCCTCTGTGAAGGCTTCACGAAAATGCAAGGAAAAATTCCTACTCAACGGAGACTATAAGTTGGAAGATAAAACTAAAAATTTAGTATAAATATTACGTAATATTACATTACAATATGATTATTAATAAAGAATACATATAAACCAGTTTTTTAAATTATCTATATAAATAAAAACAATATAAAGCAACAATGGGCTTTTATACAATTTTATAACATAACAATGAATAAATTCAGAACGCGTTTTAAAAGAAAGAGACAGCATGATGTAAGAAAGAGAAGGAAGCAACAACATTCATTTTTTGCAATGTTCTACTAAAGCCGCGTCTCCTGCGCGTGTTTCTTCGAAACATTACACAAAAACATTGAAACATTGTGTACGGCCACGCCCCAATGTTTCGATGTTTTTGTCTAATGTTTCGAAAAAACACGCGCAGGAGACGCGGCTTTAAACTTCATGTTAAAACAGGGGTCGACAACCTATGACCCGTGGGTCACCGAGTGACCCATTTGGTAGTTTCAAGTGACCCACTCTAGTTCCGTAAATAAAGTATAAGATAAAAAAGGAAATTTCAAAATTATTTTGCTTATAATTCCCGCTACAACATTCAGTAATTTGTTTCGACGCGTTTCGTGGCATCATCAGGATACGTGAAGTGGCGAAACGCGTCGAAACAAATTACTGAATGTTGTAGCGGGAATTATAAGCAAAATAATTTTGAAATTTCCTTTAATATGGATTTCCGCAAAGTAACGCCTGAGACAACTAATTATAAATATAAGATATACAAACATTTATTTATTTTTTTCCCAAAAAATTGACGTCACAAGTTCAACATCAGGGGAGCCATTGATATCGTAGAGAAAGTTTATTCAACTATGTTTGTAAGTATTTTCTTATTATTTACTAAAATGCTGTTTTAATACGAAAATATCTCTGACCCAAACGTCTCTTTAATGCTCGCATTTTGGTTAATTTTGACCCGCGGCCAAAAAAGGTTGCCGACCCCTGTGTTAGAACAATGATATAGATATTATATAGCAAAAATATAATTAAGTTATTTTACGACGTTAAATGGAGGAAATTTAATTATTTGACTATTATAACACATATGTATTTACTAATAAAGTATAAAGAACGCACACAGCTGCAGTTCTTATTAATTTCAGCAACTTACAAAGTGCTGTTTATTGCTTAATAATTACGTCGTGGGCGTTTTAGAGAATTACAATATTCAAGTGGTAACTTACAGAAAATATGAATTACGCCACCTATAATTGTCGAGAATAGATCCATGGAGATCTCTTCTGTGAATTCACGTATCAAATGATTGTTGAAATATATTTTCATTGAACTCTTTTGGGTGTCGCCAGAACTGAGTACCACGATGAGTACTATATATGCTATAGTCATAACCACAAGATGAATCATCAGCATTACAAGAAATACTTGGATAAATAGAGGCTTGTGGGCCTGAAACAATACAATTATAATTACTGCCAGTACTTGCACACGTCGACCAATAGGCATGTGGACAGTCTGGCTTTCGAATCGAGCTGTCACAAGTAAAACGGATCCGTTAGCAATCGGGATCACGAATTTTTACTAACGACTAACGAGTACCAGCAATCTATCAAATGAACGTTCAAAAATTAACAAAAAGTATCTAAAATATTGTAGTTCCAAATCCGCACGCGGTGGCGCTGCTCAAATTTCCATACAAATCGCTTGAAGCGAACTCGGTTCGAAAGCCAGACTAAAATTCGTGATAAGCCCACAGATTTTGAAATTGCCTTCTACAATGCAGGTACGCGTCTAATATTACCCAAAAATACAATATTTCAGTAATAAACGAAGTATATTACTTAAATATTGCGTTTTATAATAACGGTTTTAAATTACACCGTCATATTTATAAGGACATGACGTCACTCGCTCTGATTGGTGTTTCAATGAGCATGGCCGATTGCAGTATTTTGTACTTTTATTTTATTGAAAATCTTAATAATCTCTTTTTTTTATTTATTTATAAAATTGAGTAATGCATTGCAATACATTCATCATTTTTTAATACTGTCCACATACCTATTGTTTAAAATACAATCGGACCTTAAATAATATTTAAAATTATACTTGAACATCTGTTCATAAAATAATTTAAATATGGCCGAAATAGAATTAGCAACTTTGCAGTCGCGGCGTGAACACGTTTTTCGTTCTTTACAAATTCTTTATGACTTATCTAAGCAACTCGAAAAAGACGATTCAAAATTAAAACTATTTCGCGCTAGATATAAACATTTAGATAGGAACCGTGACGAATTTATCGAATTAACTAAAGAGATAAATACATTAACTTTGACCATCGATCCAAAGGATAAGGTCGATTTTAAACGACTTTATTAGATGAAATCTATTATGATCGTTAATTAATCCTCCGGCCTCCCGGCTCCGCCGCCATCTATATAACCCTAAATTCAAATTCCACAGAAAACTGGGTGACTATATTTTATTCCATATTATTTATATCGTGCGTTAGACTTTGATACACGTAGATGCGGTTTGAAACGCAGAATATCACACATACCAACGTTTGAGGAGCTACTACAGTTTCTTCAAAACCATATTAAGGTTTTAGAAATTAGTAATTTTAAAGTTTCAAATTTCCTTCCTACGCCGTCTCGTTCTAGTTTTAATAATATACCTAATTCTAAAAATAAGAAAAGTCCATATAATTATACGAGTTCAAATCATGTCGCACAAAAGATTCAACTTCTGAATTGTATTTGTTGCGATTTAGCACACACCATTTACAAGTGCAACAAATTCTTATCATTTTCGCTCGCGGAGCGTCAAAATTTTGTTGAACAAAAGAAACTTTGTTGCAATTGTCTACGTAAACACGACATAGGTAGATGTACATCTAAGACTGGTTGCTTCAAATGTGGTGAACGACATCACACACTTCTTCATCAAACGTCTACCGAGGTCAACGGTATTCATCACCAGGTGAGCACTAC
>JAPWLS010001059.1:0-31892 GCA_028551675.1 Tineola bisselliella
TTGCCGAGTGTGTAGGTGTGAGGTACCACCCCCTAGTCTGGGGCGTCGAGATGTGTTACTTTGTGTAAGGTCCTTTGCACACCCCACAGTATTCAAACCCATCACACTTTCAGGAATGTATCTGCTGAAACAACAGAATGGTTGCATAGATTAGCTTACTGAAAGATGTGACATTTCATTTAACAAAAAAGTTAATCAATTCCTAATTAATCAAAGTATGAACATATGTTTTTTTTAAATTTATATAGTCAAAGATATCATAGTAAAAAGTAATAGTACCCCCCGCTATGCTGTCATTAAAAGACAAATATACAAGTCGAGTGCAAATAACCATCTGCATCTTTAATAATTTTATTCTATGATAAAAAAAGGGAGTTAAGGAGGAAGGTACTTATATGGGATGTTATTCAGCTTGTTCCAGTAGTTAAGTTTAATTAATGTATGGTATAATCTGTCTGTGGGAAGTGGTTATATGTATGTAATGCTCCTGGAAGCTCTTCGAGTCCTTTGTATGGAATTCTGATATTGTATACTGAACCCAAACTCGGGACCTTCACGTAACAACCTAACGGACAAACCACTATGCTACAACCATGTCCTTAATATCTAGATTATAATATAATATTAATAAATTAACAAAAGACAGTCAACAAATAAAAGATGAAAAAATTGAGAAAAATTCGTAGTGTAATTTAAAGAGTCAAAGTTTGACAGTTGAGAGTTGACAGTTTGTTTCTTAAATTGTCAAAACAGCGGCCAAGATATCGTTTCAATCACACGCTGTAAATTACGTATTTCTTTCAACCGCTAAAAACATTATTTCTCTAAAATCTTGTTCACGTTATATTAAGCAATAAAAAAATGCCTAAAATTAAATTTATTGTTTCACTTGTAATCTATAATACTTATAAACTATTATATATAATTGCGTATTCTAAATTCAAATCAATTTAAAAGTTTAAGGGGGTCTTCTAGTCTAGAAATTTGAAAATATCGAAATTATTTTTTTTTCATTTTTCGATAGTTTAGATATTCAAAAATATCGTCCTAAAAGGATTTTCCAAAATTCAAATTATTTTCAAACTTATAGCCGTTTTAGTGACGTGGCACCTCGACCGCACATAGATAGATTTTGAAGATTTAGGCGGCCAAAATTATTTTTGGGGTAATTTTGGTTTTACGCTCAATTAAAATAAAGGAAAAGTATTATATATTTAAAAAAAACATATATTTGTCAGGTTATAAAAAAACAGTAATAGTTATATGTGCTACAACATACAAAAAATTGAAACACGATTTAACAATTTTTTAAAAATATTAAATTACATTACAAAACAGTTTCTTCGGGTTCAGATGTGTCCACTGGCTCTGTGTTTGGGTCAGCAGGTAATTAATAGTAATTATTAATTAGTAGTAATAAATAAAGTTGAATGGTTTCAGCTAGAAATGCTTTGCGTGAAGGTTTTCTTATTTGTCTCATACAATTAATTAAGGGATCTGAGTTCAGATCTGAGTTAAGTTTAACAAAAGCCGGTATGATCAGAAATGTTTGTTCAGGCTTCTGCAGCTTCTTCCGATATCTGTTCAATTGGAAGCAGCTAACTTCCATGTACCATAGCACATCTTGTGCATAGTTGGCGTCATTGGGTGCCAACCATACAGTTCCACGTACAATTTTGCTGTGTCATACGCATACCTATCATATTCTTCAGCATCAATTTTGTGGCCACTAGAAATTGTTTCGGTTTCATTCCGAAATCTCTCCTGAATTTCCGCCTTATTTTGGGCTTCTAATGCCTTTTTTCTTCACTTTTTCTTTCACTGTATTTTTTTTACAGGCAATTTATAAGCAAGGTGCATTATACTTTCGAAAATGCGGATCCGGGCGTGTAATACTGAAAAGCCGAATTCCAAAGCTTAAGGGTTTACATACAGTATTTTTCTTTGATAGTTCATTAAAGCTTTTTGAGGTAGCTCCACAGATGTGGATAACAACTTCATCACCTACGAAGGCCCTTATTTCTTCCATTTCCCTCCTTTTACTACACTCACTTGATTCTCCAAAAGACTTGGATGGTCGACCTTGCGGCGAGGCTGATTCAATGGGAATCTCGAATGTTCCCTCTAACCATGATTGGTTTTTTGTCAGGAAAACATCTTGGTGTTTGTTTGCCTTTGTCCATCGTTGCTTAATTTGTGATTTTACATACGAAAATCTTTGTTTTAAGACATCTTTAGCCTCTTTGTTGTGCCCATAACGCATAAGGAGAAAATTCTCATAATAGTCAAGTTTTTCATTTAAAGTTGGTAAATTTTGATTTTGTAGTTGGTCAAATATGTATTGACGAGTTACTACTTTAGCACCCAAGGTAGTGGGTAGATCTTAAACAAATGTAAAACGAGTTTAACACAATATAACGCAAACTCAATATTTTGCTATATTCGACATAGAGCCTTTCGAAGGGGCTTAACTCAAAAAAGCGCGAATTTGCGCGGCTAATTTTTATGGAATTATTTAGTTACGTATGTGAAGTATATAGTATAAAGAAAATTATCACAGGGACGGACTCCTAAGTACTTTAAAACATCTACTGAATAAATTTATGTAAAAAAATACATTTTGGACAGGGTGATGTTTGTCGTGTTAAAAATTAATGACGGAGAATGTTAACTGAAAATTTCTATTTCGGAAAAAAGTTATTATAACATGTAGTATTACAATCCATCACAATGAAAACGAAACAATTAGTTTGAAATGACTAATGCACTTGGGAAAGTTATAAGTTTAGAAGGCGCCGAGAACTAACATCCACACACTTGTTCACTATCGGATTCCGACTGATCAAAGGTAGACTCACATGCCTCGAACGAGGGTTAAAGGGATGTTAAATTATACCTGAAACTGTTGGCTCACCTATTGTATTGATAGTTTACCGATATATTGATTTTAAAAAAATGACTTTTGGCCGCCTAATTCTTCAAAATCTATGTATGTTACACTAATTATAACTCGAGAACGGCCGAACCGATTTGGCTGAAAATTGGTGGGGAGGTAGCTTAGGGCCGGGGGAAGGCTTTAGGATACTTTTTATGCCGTTGGATATAAAGGAAAATCGTGTTAGTGGCACTATTTATAACTCAAGAACGGCTGAATCGATTTGGCTGAAAATTGGTGAGGTGGTAGCTTAGAACCAGGAAACGGACATAGGATACTTTTTATCCCGTTCGACTGCGTTCCCGTGTGGCGTGACATAATACGTCAAAGGGAATAAAAATTGTTACATAATTAAAATACAATTGTCACTTATGTCATTGTGGTTGAAAATAAACAGCTTTTATGCTAAAAACTGCATTTATATTTTATTCATAATGCAAATAACGATATCGATCGGCAAGTTTAACTTCGATGTTTTCAACCCCTACAATGAAGATTGGGATTATTGTATTGAACAATTATTATGGCAAGAAAACGTACGTACTCTCGGAAAAAGTGTGTTTTGTAAAAAGACATCGGGAAGAAAGTGAAACAATCTATCAGTTTTCCTTACAACTACACCCTTGGAGACTATCACGATAATTTAGAGGAATCTCCAGCCAGAGGCAAACGCTGTAGGTTATGCGGGAAGAACAACCACTTCTCAAAAGTGTGCATTAGTAACGGCAAAGCAATGCATAAATAGTTTCGAACGAGACGCCTAGCACGACACAACACGTCTAGCGAATCTAGCGACAATGAAAGCAATCAAACGTATCCAGTGAATAAAAAAGATTCGCCAACTATGGTAATGATACCAACTAAGTGAAATGTTGTTTGGAAGATAAATGCGCACTACGTTTGATCTTCTTAAGTCAAGTGTTAAGGAAGAATATAGGTATAATATACATTAATTTTCGTTAATAAAATAACCAAAACATTTGGTATAATATTAAATGTGGCTTAGAATTCTTAACACTAGATTAACCAGCTTAAATATACCTATTTCTACCAAAACCAAAAAAGTATATATTTGTTACAAATATACATAAAATAATATAAAGTTCATAAAACTAATTCTTCTGTTATAAATTAAAGAAGATTAGAAGAATTAAAGAAAATATTACACGCAGTAGGAATTTTAATTTGATCTTGCAAGACCAGTCATTTTGACTGCTCTGGTAAATCTGGTGTTAATTAAAAAATTTACAGCGAATTATAAACACAAAAATTATTATCAAAGGGGTTCTATAAAATATTCTATAATAATAATTCATCTAAACGAGAAAACGACCAATTAAAAGAAAAATTTCAATAAAACACGCGTCTTAGAATATTTATTTATTAACAAACAAAAATACATACCAATATTAAGTTAAAAGCCGATGTCCAAAGAGTAGCTAACGGTAGTATGTTTATGTGAAACAAAAAGTGGTGTGTGTAGGTGAAAACAATGTTTTTGAGCGTGTGTCGTGTTGTGAACGAGCTTAAAAAATGGTCTAAATAAAATAAAAAACAAAAGAAATAAATAAACAAAAAATAAACATGCTTAAACACCTTGACAAATTAACACGAGTGTTTAATAAAGTTTGTATAAAAAGAAAATTCAAACACAAAACACTATACACTAATCCCCCCTATAACACGGTACTATTATAACGCGTTTTCATATCCCTCGTAGAACACGTTATGATCCCGCGGGGATTTCCCACGTTATATTGTATTTATGTACATACTTAATTTGATTTTAATAAAACGCTTATATTTCATTCATAACGTAGATTTTCCTTAAAATTCGATTTAAACACCCTTGAAACACAAGTGTATAATTTGTACATAACGCGTTGTACGGAGACATACGAGCGCCTTATACGAGAATTGCTGGTACAACACGTTTTCTATAATCTACCGTGTTATAGGAGGGCTTAATATATTACTATTACGAAAACTTAATTATACAATAAATTATAATATTCATTTTAGAATAGAATAAAATAATATTTTTTTTTAAGTGGCAACATAGATCATTAATGTTTCATTTTTGTCATCTAGAAACACCAGAACTATCAATAGATTTGTCAGATAGTATATTTTTTATAATAAAAAAGAGAATAAAATTTTCTCTTTTTAAGATAGATATTGACTTCTATTAATGAAAACAGTCGACCCGCAATTACGTACACGAAAATAAGAAATAACACAAAATATCTACGTATTCTTCTTCATATAGAAAACATCATATAAACCATATTCTAGTTTAAAACCAAAATACAAATGATATTAAGTAACAAGTTTTAAAAAGACCCTAAAATTAAAAAAAGTACTGGCCGTTTGGGTTATGTAATTACTTGTCTATATTTACGATTTTTACGGCTTATTTTTTTATTCGTAAGACCTCCTGGCTTTTGCGTATATTCAAAATCTACTGAGATTTCCGGAAGACATATGACGAGAAGAAATCACAAGATGACCCGATCTTTAAAGATGCTGTAAACTAAGCAAAAATGTACCTCACTACGAATACTAACATTATATTGTATAGTTCAGCCATTCTCAAAGTGTGTTCCGCGGAACCCTAGGGTTAAAATACTGCAAAAAATACCTACCAAAGGGAGATTATAAGGTTACATCTAAATATTCCAACTAAATATTACGTAATATTACATTGCAATATGATTATTCATAAATACATATAAATCAGTTTTTTATAATTATATTAAGGCTTTTTCCTTCGCCAAAAATATAATTTGTAACATAAACGAAAATTAAAGATAAAGTATTTACAAACAAACTCAAACTAACATTTCTAATTCAAAAACAAATTAACCTATATTGCGAAACAATGGATCCCCCCCTCTCACGCTTCTCCCTACCCCCTTAACAAAATTAAAAAACGAAGACAATGAAACAAAACATAAATAAACCAAAAAAAAAATCCAATCAAATAAGGCGCTTGCATCCACATGAACAGCAGACAGGCACTTTGGGAGAAAATTTGGATCCCGACCAAAGTAACTGAGGCATCTCAAAATTTATGAAGTCATCTCCCTCCACCGCCCCTTGCAAATGGGTTGATGTTCGCAAAATCCGTAATCCGGCGATAAAATCTCTTTCCAAAAGGAGTTTACCATTACAGATTCTTGTATTCAATTTGATGATGCAATAAAAATAACGGCTTAAAGCACATTTTTACCATTGTACTTTAACCAGCTGAAGCTAACAGTACCAGGGTATAACTTACATCAGCGATTCTCAAACTTTTTTGGCGAAGGAAAAAGTCTTAACATATAAAAAACTGATTTATATGTATTTATGAATAATCATATTGCAATGTAATATTACGTAATATTTAGATGTAACCTTATAATCTCCCTTTGGTAGGTATTTTTTTGCAGTATTTTAGCCCTAGGGTTCCTCGGAACACCACTTTGAGAATGGCTGACTTACATAATAAGTAGCTTGGATGATACTCGCCAAATCAATCTGTCATACAAATTTCTCTCTGCTAATCAACTTGTGGTGGTCGATTCTACAGGCCGAAAATACTTGGGAAGAAGATTTGGGGTTTTGACGTTTATTCTGTCAGTGTCATCTTTCTTGCATTGTGATAATTATATTTTCAATCCATTTCTAATCCGCAATATTATTTCACATAAGCTTCTCTAAAGACTATAATCTAGTTTAACACACTCCTAAACTTAGACAGCCTTATAAAAATACAGGAAACATCTTGATACTAACTATCTTCAACTTACTAACTAACCAGAATTTTAATTATGTTTTTTGTTTGTGATTTTTTTTTTCTTTTTTCTCCCCTCTTACTTACATCTATTTGGTTCTTGTTTTTTTTTTTTTTATGTATTTTTCTAATTTTATTAGAAGTGTAGTATCTATCCCTTTATCACCTTTATCACCTATCCTATAATTAAAATTTCATTTAGTTTATATAATAATAGTCCTTTTTATAATATGTAGTTCTAATGTAATTTTGTAGGTAGGCTTTATAAATAAACAAAATAAATAAAAATTCAAATTATAATCATTTATTTTTGATTCTAAAAATACAAGAATAAGGTACGAGCGAAAGGGACAATTTCGTTAAGAAATTTCATGATAAAAGGAAAAGAACGAATTTTTACCCAACGACTCTACCCTTCAGTGGGAGTGGAGGTTAGGAACGGTCGACTGTAACATATTAGGGGTCCGAGCGAACGATCAGTTGAACACGTGTGTCCTTTGAACACTAAAACTAAGATTCAAAAACGAAATACTGAGTATTCACAAATAATATATTAACATTAGATTTACAAGCTTATATACCTATTTCTACCAAAACCAAAAAAAAGTATATATTTGTTACAAATAACTAAAATAAAATAAAAAACTAATTCTTCTGTTATAGATTAAAGAAGATTAGAAGAATTAAAGAAAATGTTAGATGCAGTAGGAATTTTAAGTTGATCTTGCAAGACTAGTCATTTTGACTGGTCTGGTAAATCTAGTGTTAAAAAAAGAACATAAGAAACAAGTATCTAATACCAACGAAACCTATAAAGGAATCCGCTCCGTATTACAGTACTAAACAATATCAAGATGACATTTATAAGGCAAGCGATGTCATATTTATCACCGAAAATTTGACAACCCACCAATATTTTAGCACTCAAAACATTCCCCCTTTAGCGGTATCACGTTCGCTACTCAACAATAGGCTGCGTGCTCAAATTGAGGAGACCGCTTTGGAGTTTCAACTCATCCGGATAAGACCCGCTTGTCAATTTAAGGTTTGAGACATTTATTTCCTCAAAAAGAATTACAGAAATTCACTTAATTGAGATAAAAAACGTACATAGACTAAATATATCTTATTATACTAGAATATTGACAACACCATCACAAGGCACTCGAACCCATTATATGTTTTTTTTTAAATTCATATTTAAATTTAATTCTTTTATTATAATAAAATAAGATAAATGTACATATAACACAGACCTAAGAAGTGACTTTTTTCCAGCCAACTGACCTCAAGCTAGAGAATAGAAATAAATAATAATAAATACTTTATTGCTTTAAAACATAATAATAATAATACAACAACAATAGAGAAGCAGATTGAGAGCAATTGGCGATCTTATCACTAAAAGTAATTTCTTCCAGATAACCAATTGTCATAGAAGCAGTAATAGTATTGGGCAATGCAATTTAGATAAATAAAATACATAAATATAAGTCAACTAAATATATAATGAACATACACATATATAATTTTAATATATACAAATATACTATACTAAGTTACATAGATACATATACATAAATAAATAGCATAAAACATCATCACAGGATTTAGAATAAAGAGTAGAAGAAGAAGAAGAATGAAGAAGGATGAATTAGTCTGAAGAACGGAAACGAACCCTTACCGACATCAGTCAATATCGTCATACGAGATTTTATTAGATCGACTTTTTTCGAGACAATTCTGCGTCATGAATCGACAAGAATACGAGAATTGAGGCCCGCATACACTATATACGTTAATAATACTCGTAATATCATTAGTTGTTTCAGGCGTTACTTTGCGGAAATCCATATTAACCCATATAAACCAATTTACTAACCAATGACGTAATGACGGAATGACAGAGGGTATATAAACCGACAGCAAACACAGCGAAAAATCAGTCGTTGAAGCGAAGCCGAAGCGACAGCACGTATCCTGATGATGCCACGTGAAGTGGCGAAACGCGTCGAGACAAATTACTGAATGTTTTAGCGGGAATTATAAGCAAAATAATTTTAAATAATTTCCTTTAATACTCGTAATAAAACTCTTTATTGTATAGAAATCTTACATTCCATTGGCATTATATACCAACTAACCTTTGTCCGTGTGAGCAGTTAAAATAACTTAATAAACACAATACATACATATTGTAAAATCTATAACAAAAATCTCTATTTCACATTGTATTGGCGAGTTTCTTGTGATTTCTTCTCGTCACATGCTTTTCAGAAATCACATAAATTCTAAGAACGGGCGCGGCGTAATTGACGGGCTCATTGAGAAAATTGATAAATAAATTTTTTCTAATCAAATTTAAGATGAAAATCAAAATCAATCTTTTTTATTGGAATGTTTAGAAATAAATTTCATACAAAAGTTATAGATTTTTTTTTAACAAATCAGACTAAAAACTATAAAACTTAATAAAAGAGTTCTTATTAGAACCTATAATTGCTGTGCCTATGAATTCCATTGTTAGCTTAAATTATTTACGAACACGGAATTGAACTAAATTAAAATACTTACTATCCCGTATATTATTACAGCCTTTGTTTTTCCTCACCGCGAATTAATGAACACTAGTTTTGCTTTCTAATTAGAAATAAATCCAAATAGAAAAAAAAACAATTTTTATTCAGTTAGTACTTTACTTATATCTTAATTAAAAACAGAGTCATTCTAAATGGCATTGCCCAATACTATTACTGCTTCTTCTATGACAATTGGTTATCTGGAAGAAATTACTTTTAGTGATAAGACCGCCAATATATTACATGTGTAATCAGGCCGGAAGATGGAATGTCACGTGACTAGTCAACGTGTTCGCGGCCTAACATCAGGCGACATGTGACAAGTCATCGCTTATTGGCGCGTGTAACACAAGCCGAAAGATCCTGATCATAAAGACATCGATATTACGGATCCGAAACACAAATTCATAATAAAAAAATCAAAACCAATATATATGTACACTAAAATAAGTTATTTATTTACAAATAGTACTTAAACAGTTTAGATCAGTGGTTTCCAAAGTTGATTGGGCTCCAACTAAAATGTCCAATCTTGACTGTCTTAGAAAAATGTGGATATAAATAATGGTAATGTGCAGAGATTCTCTAGTAGCGAGTCGCGGAACTATTTAATGCCGCCTTATTTGTTCTAATTG
Organism: Tineola bisselliella; assembly: GCA_028551675.1. Classification (NCBI taxonomy): domain Eukaryota; kingdom Metazoa; phylum Arthropoda; class Insecta; order Lepidoptera; family Tineidae; genus Tineola; species Tineola bisselliella. The sequence continues at coordinate 9,928 of JAPWLS010001059.1, forward strand.
GAATGAACATACAAGCATGGATTATTCCAATAAGACATCCATTCAATTTACATTTTAGTAGACACTCAATATTTGCTGACGTGACTTACTTTGTTTTTATAATAAACTCAATGAACGTAATAAACGAGGTAAAGAAACTTGTACAAAAAACAGGATCGGAGGAGCACGCGGTTGTTGTGGGAAATAGGAAAAGGGAGGGGGAGTTCATTTGAATTTCAAATCAAGAATCCGGAACAACAAGTGTTTCGGCCAATTACAATTGTTTTACATAGTAATAGCCGATATCCGGAGCCAAATTGAGGGGGCAACATCGCTTGTTGGTTTTTTTTAAACAAGTCAAGTTAGGACGCGTTAGCGACGAAACCAAAGCCAATAAAGTTTTTATTAAACGTCATTAGTGTCATTTTAATTCAATTGTTTTAATTGCGCTAGCCTTAGGGTCCTTATTCAGAAATGTAATCATTACTTGAGTGTAAAGAAAAGTGAATTTATGATCGAGCGCAATTCTAGAATAAACCCTCCATTAAAATCCTGTTTCTAGTAGAGATCATTACTTGATCGTCATTTCTAATACGGATCTTAATTGTTCTACAGTAACACCGATATATTCGTGAAGCAAGCAACCCGCGCCAATGAACATCCCAATAAAAATACACAACGAGCATCTCAATCTATAATATTCAATTTATTTGTGAAATTTTATTTCGAACACATATTGGTCGGACGAAACGTTCTCTGCGGGTAGTTGTGTTTTTTTTTTATCAACTATCTCGTTACGTATTCATGAATAGTGGCCGTAGGAACGCATTCGCAGAGACACGACCTCATTTTCTCAACACTAGTGAGGCGGCCATTTTTAATATTGATAAAAAACAGTGTCTTTAGCAATACGGGTTCCAATTGGTTTCTAATTTAAAATCTTTATTGCATGTCACATTATAATTGCGACACCCTTTCAGGGCATAAAAAACTATTACTATATCAAATTAGTACATGTTTAAGATATATATTATTATTTACTATTTTGAAAACACTTGGAAACTAAATCATGTTTCAATTCTTATTAGATTTTCGTTAGAATTTATTATTCTCAGTACAATGCTATTATACATTTTTATAGACATAGTGTAATTATCGGAGTGCACTACTTATTTATATGCAGTAGTCCAATTAGTCCTTTTATACCCGGTTATTTCTTAAACGAACCCATAAAATATATTTACCATATATCCGGCCAAACCCACACACTCTACAATATTGGCGTTCTATTAGAAGAGAGAAAGCCGCAGTAAAATAAGAAGTTACGGCAGACTCAGAAAGCCGAAACCAAACCCCTGGATCTGCCAAAACTGTGTGTGATTTACCTGACAGTGGTGCCCAGACGGGGCGCCAAAAGTTCACGGCTCACTTGGCCCATTGGCCCGAGTGGAGCAATAAATTGTCTAAAATGAATTTTCATTCTATAATCTTAAAAAGCGTTTTTTATTTGTTTTTATGAAAACGAACGCTTCATTTAAAGAAATCTTGATGATAACTTCGTGTGACTGAGATGATTGTGTGTATGTTGGTGTGCTTATATACTTAGGTACTAACTTTATTTACATTCATTGTACTTTACTAACACTAGATTTACCAGCTTAAATATACCTATTTCTACTAAAACTAAAAAAGTATATATTTGTTACAAATATACATAAAATAATATAAAGTTCATAAAACTAATTCTTCTGTTATAGATCAAAGAAGATTAGAAGAATTAAAGAAAATGTTACACGCAGTAGGAATTTTAATTTGATCTTGCAATACCAGTCATTTTGACTGATCTGGTAAATCTAATGTCAAACAAGCTTAATTAAAGCTAAGCAAAAATGTACCTACTAACATTATATTCTACAGGCTTCGTCATATGCCTTTCCAAAACCTCGTAGATTCTGACTATACGCAAGAGCCTAATAATCGGAGAACTGGGTAGGTAATTTTTATTCTTTAAACATTAAGCTACAATATATAAAAATTGCATACTGCCTCAAACACATTTTTTAGAAACTATTTTTTTTAATTCAGAGGTTGATTTAGCTCGACTACTCACCAGCCAGGTCTACAGATCTCTGTTGAGGTATAATAGGAGAGTCATGGGACAAGTTTTCAGCTTTCCTCAAATGCCTATCCAAAAATTGGTGCCAGCTCTTGGACTATAAAGGGTATACGTGAAATAAGGATTTTTGATTTTGGAAAAAAGAATGAATATTCTATTGATACTAAAACGTATTATACGATCAATTTAAAACACTCTCAGTAGTACAGTATTACCCCGCTTTACGCGACCCCGTTATGCGCGGTTTCACTATAACGCGAAATTCAAATTTATTATTAAATTACGCGAAAGAGTGCGTATAAACATAATGTAGTCATCAACTTCTCTATGGTCGCGGGAATTTCAGTTAACGCGATTTTTTCCGGAACGTATCCCTCGCGTAAAGCGGGGCATTACTGTATGTAGTTCAATGGTAAGCACGACCCTCTATTAATTACTATTAATAAAAGTGAAACAATTGTTTCAGGTTTCAGGTGTTCTATGTGAGCACAGGGTATCGTAGTACGGGGTCAGGGCATGTAACTAAACATATCCGAAACGTCTATGCAATTAAATACCGTCTACAACCGTCCATAAATGAATTAATTATACATTTAAACCGGGTAAATCATAGACATTAGATTTTAGTACCGTAATGGGTGGTTTTAATAGTTCATATTTTTATTTTGTCAAAATTTAAGGCTATGATTTTCTTATGGTATTCTTCTCGACATACGCATTTCCGAAGCCATTGTAGAGTCCGACGATGAGCAAGCACATGCCTTTAGTGCCTATGCTAATAAACTATTTACATATTATAGTTAAATACATACATATTTATGAAGAAAAGTTATAAGTGAATTAAATAAATAATAATAATTTACTAATTTTAAATAGTAATAAAAATAATTTACCTTTATCTATTAAATCTGCACCATCTCTTTCTATCTTTAAATTTAAACATAAAACACTATACCTATCTCCTTCTGAATAATATTTGTATATATGTGTATGTTCATTATATATTTAGTTGACTTATATTTATGTATTTTATTTATCTAAATTGCATTGCCCAATACTATTACTGCTTCTCCTATGACAATGAGTTATCTGGAAGAAATTACTTTTAGTGATAAGATCGCAAGTTGCACGCCTATTGTTGTTGTATTGTTATTATTATGTTTTAAAGCAATAAAGTATTTATTATTATTATTATTATAGTAGAATTAAGAAATATTCTGCTTTAAGATAAAATGTTTGGTCATACATTCTTGTGGGGGGGGGGGGGGGAAACCCCCTTTTAAGGGGATCGTGGTAATAAATAGACTGCATAATCAAAGTGAGCGTTGATTTATTTTTTCTTCATCAGCACATTAACAGTTGGCGAGAGTGGAAGAGGCCTCCAGCCTATCTCCCAACGGTAAATGAGATTTGAATATTTGATATAGCGGCCCGCCTTCTTCATCCTTGTCTTTCGGCCGAACTAGATTGGATAACATATTAAAAATACATAAAAGAGGGTAGACGCTCCCTTTTCGGGTGAGCTTTCCAATTGGAACACCTGAAGCGGGTTTCTTGTAATTTCTTTCGTCATATGCCGTTTTCGAATTCGTTATACATTCTGATTATGCGCAAGAGTCGGAAGGGTGTGTGTGAAATAACGATTTTTGACAAAGATACTTTAATTGAATTTGTTTATTGTGTGTAAAACGAATTGCAGCTGAAATGAAATGAAAGATGTAGTCTATATTTAGTATAATATAACTAAGCTGTGATTTGAAATTATTGATGCACACACTGCATCACTTTAAATATAATATAATTTTTAATTGATTAAAAATCTGTATTCGTGACTACGTTATGAAAATTTTGATTAAATTAATCAAAATAAATTCGATAGTAAAACGCGTAATGGCTTTTTAATTAATATACAGTTTTAAATGACATAAACAAAATTTTGACAATAACTAAAGAGATATAATCAGTACTAAATACTCCTAGACCTTGTACTGTTATGGACTTCCCAGACTGAATATTGAAAAGTCTACCCTACAAAGACTGATTTAGTTTCCAGTTGTAAAAAAAGGACATATGATTCTTGAAGTTCATGAATTGTCGATTTGTCGCGTTATTCGGAAGTGTACCCTGTTATATTTAAAGAACCTAATTTCACCCAAAATTAGACTGCGAGTTTATTTACATTAAAGTCGTAATCTTCAAAAGCGATATTGAACGCTTTTGACAGCTATAATAAATACATATTATTGCTTCATGTATATATGTTTTAAATAAGATGAAAAAGAAATTATTTTGATTTACATTTTCTTTTTCTTTTATGAAATATGATTAATGTTTAGACGAATTTGAGATTTATTATCAGAAAAAGTATTAATATATATTTCTGTTACATCTTCTTTTATTAATGGTTTCATAGATATCTGAAAGACAATTCTGCTAATTGCAAATTTTTATAAATGTTATGAAATGATATAATATATATTATTATTATTTAATATTTTATGTAATGTTACTGTGTATATTTAGTTATTATTTTCTTCACATTGCACCAAATATAACCGCTCACATCGACAAAGTTTATCTGGTAGATAAATGCCGTCGGCATTAAGCTCGCTTATTTTTTGTGCAATAAATAATTTATTTATTTATTCAATATATCCCCCCTCCCCCCATATCTACTACTTGCAGTACCTAATCACAATGTAATAATAACCCTGGCATAGCGAGAGCTACTATTAATTTTGAACATAACGACGATTTTTGCGAATTATTTTCAAAATACGAACACTTATATAAAACAGACGAACTCCAGCGTGAACACCGATTACTAAATTAGAAACATCAATTTTCTATTAATAAATTACCCAATTAAAACGTCTTACAGCGCCTTTAAAACACGCAACATTTCAATCATAGCACCCCACGACCCTCCCCCTCCGCCCCTCCTCCCCACCCCCTTACTATGTTCCACAAAACCTGTCATCGGCTTTAACATTACAAGCAATTCAGTTTGTTCAATTCGAAATAAATAAACTATTTTCAATGTTTGAAACAAAAACAAAATAATATAAAAACAAATGGCGGTTTCTCAAACCTACCCGCAATTATAAAATTAAAATATTTTATTTTATTTTATATTAATTTAAGTTATATTTAGAATGTAAGACGAATGTGCAACGCCAAGACAAACCAACACTGGTTTTTGGCGCCAAGACAACATATTGTAATATTTATTTAAAAATAAACGTTTTATTTATTTATTTATTTATTATTATTTAAAAACAAAACTGTAACAAGTCACAATCAACAAAATTGAGTTAAAAAATTAACTTTAAACCTCACAAATAAAAGTATCGAATTCCGTATGACGTGGATAGTGCTCATTTAGAAACGCGATACGGTGAGGGTAGATGAATATTTTACAGACTTGTTTTCGCTGTCTAATGACAAAACAATGTATTAAAACTATTAGACTTATGTACTGTTCTCCATTTCCTAATATAATATGTAAATTACCAAAGGCTAGAAGCTATAATGCCTACAATCGACAACCTCATACACTTGACGTAAAAGCCTATTTTGAGGCCTAAGTATTTATATAGCATACTAGCTTTTAACCGCGGCATTGCTCGTATTTAAGCCATTAAATAAGTATCAGAGATCATTTCAATAGCTATCATGCTATATTTTCTTGCTTGGCTGGGATTATAAATTTTTAAAAATTACTACATACTAATAAAGTAGCATCTAACCACAAAATTGACACCGAACCTCAAAAGTTCAAATAGTTTTATACTGCATATTCAAAAATGACAGACGAAAATAAAAATAAATATAGAAAAATTCCAAACAGCTGAAACTATAGTCAACTGGAAACTATAGTAAAAAATAATATTTAAAAAAAATATAAAAAGTATCCTATGTTACTTCTAGTACCTCCAAAAATATTTGTAAAAAATTTTCATGATGATCGGTTAAGTAGTTGTTGCGTGAAAACGTAACAAACAAACTCACATTCACATTTGTAATATTAGTAGGGATAAATTTGCAAGCAACGTTCGTGGTAGACCGACCTTTAGTTCTGCTTAACCCCAATCGAATTAAAGTCATGATTGTATATAACAAAAATAAATAAATCTATATCTATATATATAAAACTCAAAGGTGACTGACTGACTGACTGACTTAGTGATCTATCAACGCACAGCCCAAACCACTGGACGGATCGGGCTGAAATTTGGCATGCAGGTAGATGTTATGACGTAGGCATCCGCTAAGAAAGGATTTTGATCAATTCCACCCCTAAGGGGATAAAATAGGGGATGAAAGTTTGTATGAAACTTTGTCAATTTTAAACCGATCGGGCTGAGACTTTGCATGCATAAAGCTACTATGACGTAGGCATTCCCTAAGAAAGGATTTTGAAAAATTCCACCCCTAAAAGGATAAAATAGGGGATGAAAATTTGTATAAATCTTATTAGATTTTCGATTGATTGAACTGAAATTAAAAATTGACAGATATGTGGTTAATAACTGGAGCAAGTTTTCAATTATGACCCACGACAGGAATGGTGATAACTACTTAACACACGTTAAACAAAAGTAAAGCCACACAAACTAAACCTAATTAATAATAATACTTCTTAACGCGAGCGAAGCCGCTGGCAAAAGCTAGTAAATTATATTATGCAGTTAAATATAACCAGACATCAAGAACGATCGCGTGGAAAAGTGGTTTATTATGAAACTAAATATTAAGAAAAGAAACATCGACAATTTCATTCGTCACGGAATTTAAGTGATTTATGGCTTGAACACGACCTCGTCGCCGCGTTTACATAAAGGTAGGTTTCTTAATGTCCAATTTCGAATGAAATCATATCTAATATTTTAACCCATTACTTCCCAAATCTTTAAATTAAGTTTATAATACGTTAAAAAAAAATAATATGACGAAAAAAAAATTTAAAAAAAAAATCTTTAACGCTGAGTCAGCCTGTCCTATAAAGTATGACAATGGAGAAAAAAATATATTTTGTTTTTATTTTTATATTATATATATTTGGTAGAAGTCTAAGAAACAGTTTTATGCACTTTGAAGTTGGTTACTGTTTTCTTTTACGGTATATAAAATCGGAACATAATGCTTTTCTTGAGGCAACAAAAATGATCGATTTACAAACATTAAAATTACGTAAATATTTTTCTTAGCGGAAAAAAAATATTTCATCAGAAAAATAGTATAAAAATACGAATTTAACAATAAAAAATAAAACTCTTAATAGGTTAAAAAAAAATTGAATATAGTGTCCTAAAAATAGGACAGTGGGAAGTAATGGGTTAAACCATGATAGACAACATTGTAGTAATGTTAAACGTAATCATGAAATAATTTTTATCGACGTATATAATAGCGCGATGGACTTATACCGATTTTGGGATTATCAGGCCGGCATAGTCTGTAAATGTCTATAAGTATATCAGAGCTAGACTTCAAGCTAAATGAACTAAACAAACTTTATCAGTCGAACTTAGGCCGCTGGAACACCTAACCTGGCTTTTAGAGGCATTGTCACGTCGATGGGGTACCGAATGACTCCTCCCCCATGCCTTTTTAAAAAGGAGTAAGTAGAGAGCTATTCTCGGGCGTACTAATGGACGGAAGTCAAGACCGGGGCTCGGAGGAAATTGCACTTTACGCCGTTTGCTGGGACCGCCTTATTGTATTCAAACGGCGCTTTGAAACCTTAATAGGCGTACGTTAAGGCGGTGGGATCAGTGCGGGTGAAGAAAACTGAAACTCTTTCAATCTAGTATAAAGAGATATGCAATCGCGATCTACATATGCATTGCAATTTGCAACCCGCGGCTTCGCTCGCATTTAAGTTATTAAATAAGTATCAGTTATCATTTCAATAGAACTATACTCAATATTTAACTATAGTCAATTGGAAACTATAGTAAAAAATAATATAAAATTCATAAAACTAATTCTTCTGTTATAGATTAAAGAAGATTAGAAGAATTAAAGAAAATGTTAGTTGCAGTAGTAATTTTAATTTGATCTTGCAAGACCAGTCATTTTGACTGCTCTGGTAAATCTAGTGTTAATAAAAAGTATCCTATGTTACTTCTGGTACCTCCAAAAATATGTGTACAAAGTTTCATGATGATCGGTTAAGTAGCGTAACAAATAAACTCACAATCACATTTATAATATTATAGTAGGGATTATACATCTAATTTAATTAGGAAACACTAACTAATGTCTTGCCGCGACCATGATGACTGCAAAGCTTTCGAAAATTATTTCTTTTAATATAAAACCCGTATAGGACCTCCCATTACAACGATAACGTTAATAGAGTTTCATCTTTCGAGTGTTAGTGCGGTTAATAAACCGACAACTTTTATAACTGCATCTATGTAACATTAGTTTTTTATATTAATTGAAATTAAAAAAAACATATTCATATAGAGTATAGACCATTGTTTCTCAACCATTTTTATGTCACGGCCCTTGAAAAAGCCAAAAAGTTAAGTAAAAAGTCTTGTGACTCCACCACACATTACATCTTAAAGGAAATTATTTAAAATTATTTTGCTTATAATTCCCGCTACATCAGGTCGATGAAGGAAAATAACCTCCACCAATATTCAATAACTTGTCTCGACGCGTTTCGTCATTTCACGTGACATCATCAGGATACACAAAACACGTCGTCACACGAAGGGCCCTCGTGACCGACTAAACCGCATTAGCCCACTGGACTAATAATGCAAGCCAAATAAATTGTACCTAGTGTATTTTATTTTAAAAAAAAACAAAATTCTAATACAACACTAATTTATTTACAATTAAGATCGCAAAACTCGCAAAAGCGATAAATTTCGTTAAAATCGTTTACCCTCATTTTCAATATCTGTTATAGACCACTTGGCACTGATCCCTGTTTACATAGAAGGGCGGGCGGGATTCCAATGCAAGCAACCCACTGTACGTGAATTAAGGCTCGAATATACGGCGCGGGAAAAAAACCCATCAATATACGGACACAACTTTTATAATGGGACTACTACCATCCGAAGCAAATTTTTTATATGCGCTATGTATAATGTATGCGGTATGTTATAATTACATATACTCAATTAAACACTTTTTTGTTACGGGGACGTGTTTTCTATGTTTCGTTGAAGTTACAGACAGATATTAAAAATGACAAGTTCGTTATAAAAAAAGAGTTCGTAACACTATGTGTTTACAGATGACATTTTCAGTTAGAATATGATGCTTTTATCATAAAATTAAAAAGCCTTAAGTGTTTAAAACATTATAATTTTTAGTTCTTTTCACACATAATTTAGTTCCACTAATCATAATCCACATTTTTTAAATAACTGTCATCTATTTTTCATACTTATAAACATCTCATAGTAGACATTCGCGGTTAACAGCCGCACCGTATATCTGAGGTCTTAACATAGAAAATATTTACCATCCAAAACTCGAATTCCGATCGTATTCAAGATAAATCCACTAGTCGAATGGATCATAGGATTTTCGATACTTTTTTTTTGAAATTTAATTTCTTTGTACATTAAAAAATATCATTGACCTACTAGTATATAAGAACCCATTAAAATGTAATTCTACGACTATGGATTCGTAGCGTTTCGTAGCATCTCGTAGCATCGTAGTAACTACACACGACTTGGCACGTGACTTTTCACGGCTCGTTTACACAACGCCATGCGAAAAAGACACAAAGGGTAGGTAACTCAATACAGTACAGTAAAACTTCTATAACTATGATGTACTAGGATTTGATTTTTAATAAAAAGTTTTGACATATGGCTTCATGAGCACTGATGTCAGAACATACTATACGTCTCTCGTTATGAGTGTATATTTCCAAGCTGATTCAGAAATGCGACTAGGTTACTTCAGATATATTACTTTTGAAAATGGCACTACTCCGAGACTGCATACTGGGGTAATACCACTATTTGAATGAATACCTGTATTATATCAAAAAGGATCATCCTCAAAAAATCAAAGTCCTCACTGATTCTAATAGAGGAGAGCTAATAGAGATCATTAGATACGACTGCATATATTTAACTTGTGTGTTACATACTGCAAAGCGCCATCTATAGTCATAGACACGAGTTAATCAATTTTGAAATAATTTCCTAGGCCTGAGTTCACATGTTATATATATCGTAGTCACAATTACCCTATACAATGCAAATACAGTCGTTATCTTGTTAGTATGTAGTGTTCGAAAAGTTCTTGCATTAAAGTTGAAAGTGGTTTAACTGTATTTACAGTTGTTTTAAATACAATTCCCTGCAAAACAATATACAGAAATAGAAGGAGTTAGTTGTTTCTTTATTACTATTAAACTTTCTATTTGTGTCTTTCTTTCTTTGTTTTTACAACGAACCGGCATAGTGGGGGTGTTCATAACACTAACTTACGAGTGTAACACACTTTCACACTTAAGAATTTGAGCTCAAGCATATTTAAGTTGTTATAAGTAACATTAGTGGTTACGGCTGACAACATTACAATTAAACATGTTAAAAGGGAGGCTTTTTTCACTTTAGTTTTTTTTACACATAACACCTTGTATTGACACTCCAATGGCATATTTTTTTACACCAGCCATTCTCAAAGTGTGTTCCGCGGAAACCTAGGGCTAAAATACTGCAAAAAATACCTACCAAAGGGAGATTATAAGGTTACATCTAAATATTCCAACTAAATATTACGTAACATTGCAATATGATTATTCATAAATACATATAAATCAGTTTTTTATAATTATATTAAGGCTTTTTCCTTCGCCAAAAAAGTTTGAGAACCGCTGTTTTACACTAAATCCCAGTTGTTTTGAATTTACAAAACTTAAAAGTTGTCCTGCGTATTACAACATAAACCATGGACATGAAACCACGTCGTAAACTGCATCCATAGTATTGTAAATGCATTATTCATGAACACCCAAATGCTCAGTCGTAATTAGAACGCATCGATTGACATTCGAAATACCCGCAAACAAACATCGCTCGGTGTTAGATCGCTTTAAACTACCCGCAACCACTTTGTACACGTGGCTATTAAATGAAACCATCCGTTAATCACTCGATAGTAGGTATATAATGACGTCACTCCAAACCGAGTAGTACGTATACAACAGGACAAGAACAACAGGAACACACATGTATAACACTCAGATCAATTTCATAACCATCAATTTTTACATATTATAAATTCATAATTAACGGCATATTTGAAAGTACAATATTACAAATTATAGTAGACATCCCTACTAATATTATACACGTGAATGTGAGTTTCTTTGTTACGTTTTCACGCAACAACTACTTAACCGATCATCATGAAACTTTGTACACATATTTTTGGAGGCACTAGAAGCAACATAGGACACTTTTTATTTAAAAAATATATTATTTTTTACTATAGTTTCAGCTGTTTGGAATCAAATTGATTCATTTCTATTGAAATGATCTCTGATACTTATTTAATGACTTAAATGCGAGCGAAGCCGCGGGTAAAAGCTAGTTGTTTCATAATTACGAAACCCGATTATTGAATTACTGATTTTAGTATTTCTAATATTTGTTATTATTATTATTATTTTCATGAAAAATGACGTATTGTGTAAATAGTATTGAATCACGACTAGGTTCTACTAAACACAGTCTATATGTATATTTTTTCATTTCAGCTGTGAACTCACACGTGTCACACATGTAAGTTACGTTTAGAGGGTAGTTTTGGAAGGTTTTTATATACATAGATTGTACAGTAGGTGACTATCGTATTGACAGTAGTCGTCAACGAGTTCCATGAAAGATTACACGCATTAAGAACTTTCATTTCCATAACTATGACATACACAACAACACGATAAACGAATAATAACTGTGATTAGGCTCAAGGACCGCAACCTAGCTTAACATTAGGCGAGCGTAAAGAGTAGTTCGAATCGACACTAGAATTACAGAATAAAAATCAAGTAGCTGAAAGCTAAAAATAGAGTAGTCACTTCGGAAATAAAAAAAAGAAGTGAGAAAAAAAAACACATGCCAATGAATCACAGTTTGATATACCTATATACTCTTCTTTGAGCCAAAAAGTGTAAATTTATGCAAAGTGCATCAACGAATTCGCTCTGACGTGGCGGTGTCTTTTTTTTATTAATAAGCGTCAAGCTAGTTGGACCTCAAAAATTTTAAATAAATGTGTTTTAAAATCATTAAAACTGTTTTGATATGTAAGATTATTTACTAATATATTTCTTTTAATTTAAAAATTGGTTTACTATTCTATATTTAAATCAAAATTCAATAGTCCCACCACGCCGATGCACACTGAATTTTTTCACACAACCGATTTCGGTGATCATCGGTCGAAAACAATCGGCCAATACGGATTGCAAATGTGATTCCGGAATCGCTAAACCAGCCAGAATTTATTTCTGTACGCTCACGTAATTTAAATATCTCGTTCGATGATCTTTTTTCTATTGATAAAAAACAAAAGAACCGCTTTTTCAATTTGGTTTTAGTTGCAATTTTCATTCATTCACTCATTCTCAAATCGGCATAATGGAGGCTAGTTCAAGCGGATTTTGGTCATACGCTAGGTCAGTGGTCGGCAGACTTATCAACCAGATGAGCCGAATATTAAGTTTGCAGATTTTCCCATGCCTTCAGAGAGCCGCAACATGAACTTTATTATATACTATTGTATTGTAAGAAGAGCCAGATAATCCTATGCAAGAGCCGCATGCGGCTCGCGAGCCGCGGTCTGCCGACCCCTGCGCTAGGTTATTATAACATTTCAAGAAAAATAATTATGGCTGCTAGCGCCCTCTTGCGGCTTTGTATTTAGTACGTATACTATTGATGTATATTTTTACCTTTTAAAAATAAAATTCTACTAGAAAATTTCATTTGATTCCAATATTAAATTAGGTATGCGTTTCCATTGTCGAGTGCGAGACGATATATATTTTTCAGTAATTATTTCGTACATTATATCTTTACTTTTTACTTTCATTGTGCTTATACAAGAAAAAAATTAAACCTCTAATCAAATTTTGAAATTGTCAAAAGTAATTAAGGGAATCGTTTCATTGCAAACAAAAAAATTGACCAAAAACCTTATAAAACCGTAAGTCAATGGAAACGAACACAAGAGACCACGATCAGCGAGTTTCTTTTCCGAAGTGCTCGACTACTTCTGCTCTTAAGTCGTGAAGTGGTACCTTCTTCGCGGAAATTGCAAATCTCGAGATTACTCCGAGGCAAAAGTTGCTCGCCGCCCGCCCATCAACGACAATGAAGTTTTAATCTGCGCGTATTAGAACACCAAACGTTTTCCCTTCGGCTTTCTGATGAGTTTCACAATTGTTTTTTTTTATATTTATAAATGAACAATGCAGCCTTAACCGATTTATAAAAAAGAAATTGTCCCATAGGAATGTGGGTAATACTGCTTCCCAAATCCCGTCTCTAAAACCAGCTATCTACAGTTTCATGTGTGTGTTACATGAATACATCCTTATTATTTACAACCGAGTTCTTTTCCTTCGAAACCTTCATCACTCGTGTCTTCGAATCACACCCCCGTGTTACAAACAATCCCTACTAATAATATAAATGTGAATGTGAGTTTGTTTGTTACGTTTTCACGCAAAAACCACTTAACCGATCATCATGAAACTTTGTGTGGAGGTACTACAAGTAACATAGGATACTTTTTATTAAAAAAATAATTATTTATTACTATAGTTTCTATGATCTCTGATACTTATTTAATGACTAATTAAATGCGAGCAAAGCCGCGGGTAAAAGCTAGCCAATTAATAAATCTAAATTAACGTTTTTTTTAAAACGAAATAGCTTCCAAATATAATTCACCATCTCCAATGATTTCTGAGATACTCAATACAACAACGAAGAATCTACACAAACAAACTATGCACAATAACAACTTCAAATTGCTCTCAACTTTAAATTGCGATTTTAGGAACCTACCATGATAAAAAAGTCATTACAAAACTAAATACTGCCTTACAGTAGTGACTGTTTTATGCTCCTATACTATATAACAGGGCTGTATACGGCCCGCCAAATTATTTTTACGGCCCGCGAGTACCTTTTACTATGAATAAATTGGTTACTAAATTATTATTATCAATATTAAAATTACTTTACTATGTGAAAATTTAAATCTAATTTGAATTTAAAGTAGGTACTATTTAGTTGGCGAAACTTCAAATAACCTGGCTGAATACAGGAGCAGTCCGTTTAACATCTGATGATGGTTGACTCAAAGTATTTGGTTTCTTCTTGGCCCCCGAAATGTTTGGTGAAGAAAATATGGCCCGCGGGCTGTGATAAGTTGGACAGCGCTACTATATAAACAGCAATTAATTCATCCTATCCTATCTTCTCAACGTATAGAGCTCTAATCAGCGTTAAAGTTTGTTAAAAAATATACGTATCCAACACGAATATCACGGGTCGACTGTTACAAGTAGTTCTCTTATAAATTTAGAAGTTATCGTAAGAGAAGTCAGAGTCACATATTCCCTCTTTCAGTAACAAAGAGTTTAGTATATTAGTATATTTTTTAAAATATATAACGCCTCTAGTATCTGTGTTAGACAAATTTGCAATAAAAGAAAAATATTAATTTCAATTTCAATAGCATCATATATGCGCGTTTATAACGATAAATATCCAACGGAACAAACATATACTGTTAGGAAAATATAGGTTTATTATTACCCATTATAATCCTATTAAATCAAAATTGTTATCCATACTTTATTTGATCGGATTAAACGATAACTCCATACGTCGTATAATCCGACCAATTAAAGTTGCATTTATAAATAATAACTAATTATGATTCGATCGGATTATATGCACGTAAAATAATAATAATAAATGAAAAATAATCATCTAACGAGATAGTCTTTAAACAGTCCTGTAATGGGATGTTGTGTGGCGACACTTCAGTAGGAAAAACGCGTCGGAAAAT
Source organism: Tineola bisselliella (assembly GCA_028551675.1). Lineage (NCBI taxonomy): Eukaryota > Metazoa > Arthropoda > Insecta > Lepidoptera > Tineidae > Tineola > Tineola bisselliella. The sequence goes on from JAPWLS010001059.1 coordinate 25,106, forward strand.
CCAATTCAACCATTCGACGTAATTTTAGACTGTTTCCTTCATTTTATGGTGTTATTATCACTTTTTTTTTCAAGTAACAACGGTCTTCGCTACATTAACTCCTCCCAGTAACCTATACGGCCTATTCTGTATCCAATGTAAGATTGTTTAGTTAGTAATTTATAAACAAAGCGAATTACTTTGTAAAATAAAATACATTTGAAAGGATTTCTTACTACATAAGTGAAGTTTCAGACACGTTTTTCAGTAGATGTGCCGCTGCACGTAAAGTACTAAAAAAAACATTTAAAAAATCAACTTACGCGTATAATCCCAGCTGTCCTGGTCGTTCTTGAACACGTTTAATCTTTCAGGCTGAAACAAATAGAAAAAAAATCACTAAAAATTAAAGTTTGAATCAATTAATATCTAATTCAATTAAAACGAGTCACCGCACTACGTGTTCTGCACAGCACTAGAAGGATAGTAAGCTGCATAAAGTTTTTGCGTCAATTATATCAGTATAAAAATATTATTATATATAATATATTAATATAATAAAAAAAATACAAATACAAGTAGCTATTAAAATATAGTTTAGCTTGTAACGTAAATGTACTTAGATAAACAAAGTTAAAAAAAAAAAACAAAAACACAAAATAGTTTTAAAAACACGTCGCGCGGGTAGTCGCAAAACTCTGTAGGCACGGCAGCTTAGTCATTTGCGCTCGAGCACGCGTGATGGGAGCACGCATTCCGGCGCACGGCTGTCAACTGTGGCGTGAACTTTTGATATTTTAAATGGCATTTTTGCCACGTTAATGCCTTTTAAATTCTTTTTGTACGAGTGCATGTATTCTACAGTAGCCTTTTCTATGAATACAGCTGAAATATAGTCACCTCTGCTATAACCTAAATCTGAGTTATCTAGTGATGTACACTGAGATAGAGAAGAAAGGAGAACAATAGAGAAGTATAGTATTGTAACTGGTGAAGAAAGTGTCGGCTTTACAGTGTACAAAAATTCTGAAAGGAAGGTCAAAGGTTACTCGAAAGGAAGACAAGAAAAAAAGCATAACCATTTAAAAGCTGTTAAGATACTCAAACACGTAACAAGCACTCAAGTTGAGTGTGAGAGATGTGTGCGACTCAAGAATGTGACTACACTTATAATAGGGTGACAACACTTTTTATTTTACTAGGACAGAACATATACATATGTAACACACCATTCAAAACCGGATACTTAATATCCGAACGTGGACAAAAAAAAAATACAAACATCGGGCATTTTTAAATAACATTTAATTCTATAGGGTTTACCAACTTCATATAACCTATGAAGTGTTTCATTATTTACTTTACTACAGGCCGTATATTAAATTTATTCGAAAGCTTTGCAGCTATCGTGGTCGCATATATTTGAAAATATCGGTTATAGAGGGGGTTATTATGTAAAACAATACATATGAGACAGCCTGTATATTGTTTCCAATGACAATAGAACTTGGGTTCTGCAATGTTAGCTACATCACACAGGTAAATATAAAAATAAATAAACAAGATGTCCCCATATAATATGGTCACCCTGGACAAGCACAACGCGCACCTTAGCCCGTTGTTCTCCACAAAGTTTGCGGGATAGTACACGCTTTTGATATTGTTCGTTACCTCGGGATAGATGTTCAAAATTTTCCATTGTTTCAACAGGACGCCTTGAAAGTTTTATCTCTTTCAAGTATTACGAGTTATGATAGTCGACAATGGGACTGCACTTGGAATATCTTACAGATAAAAAAGCTAGGTCATGATTAATATGATATTAGGTTTACCCTTAGACAGAAGCTACTTTAAAGGAAATTATTTAAAATTATTTTGCTTATAATTCCCGCTACAACATTCAATAACTTGTCTCGACGCGTTTCGCCACTTCACGTGACATCATCAGGATACGTGAAGTGGCGAAACGCGTCGAGACAAGTTATTGAATGTTGTAGCGGGAATTATAAGCAAAATAATTTTAAATAATTTCCTTTAATATGGATTTCCGCAAAGTAACGCCTGAAACAACCAATTATAGAAGCTACTTTTCAATCACTGTGCCGCAAAATTTTAGATATATAATAAAATTAATTAATATTATTAAATAATATGATTTTTTTTTTAATTATCTTTTTTGTGTGCCGCAAATTTAGAAATCGTTAGAAGTGTGCCGCAACAAAAAAAAAAAGGTTGAGAATCACTGTTCTACGACATAGTCATCGTTGACCCCCTCACCCCTGTTAACGTGAGACGTAATTTACGGGTGGCCCTTAAACCAATATAAATCAAACTTGTTATATTTGATATCTTAATTATTTGTTACATCAACGTAGAAAAACACGTACTCGAAAAGAAAAAGTTTATTATTAATAAACGGGCTATGTATTGCCACCAGAGGCGGCTCGTCCTAAAGAGCGCTGGTGCAGTGCACTCCCACGAAAATTACAGAAGTGATCTATATTTCTTCATAATACATACTATCCTTACATTACATTCATTCTATTCTACTATGCCTATACAATTGTATATTATATTACCTATATCTACGCCGCTGTAATATAAGTTCTGTAATTTTCGTGGGAGTACACTGCACCAGCGCTCTTTAGGACGAGCCGCCTCTGATTGCCACGATATAGGTCCTTGTCCGTACATATTGATGCTTCTACAGGTGTGTTGTTATTAAATTCAATAGAAATTGTTGTTTTAGGCTTGTATTGTCTTTGTCCTGATACTAATTTGTAACCATTGTTATCTTAACAGACTTAATTGCTAGTGGACATAGAACAAAAAAAAAACAAAAGAAGACAGTTAATGAAATGAAATGAAAATCGTTTATTAGCATAGGCACTAAAGGTGTGCGCTTGCTCATCGTCAGACTCTACAATGGCTTCGGAAAGGCGTATGACGAAAAGAAAACCACAAGAAACTCGCCAATCATAGCCTGTACATAATACAGGATCAAAAGATATACACAAATGTATTTGTAACACGGTTCTCAACTCAAGCGCCCGACTAACCGGAAGCGTGCGAGGGAGAGAGTGCATGCCCAGTTTCCGCTACGAAAGTATCCGGCCGCGTTTCCTGTATGTGTCAGTCGGGATCCGACGTTCGATGCGCGCGGACGTGCCCGCCATCGTTGGCCATATCAATGTTTAATTAAGACGAATTGAGATTTATTTATTTTGCTATATATTTGTAATGAATTAATTTTATGTAAATTAATAAGATATGTTATTTATAGAAATAATACTTTTAAATTGATCTTAAGATGTTTGTTTCCATAGAAAAAATTGTCACTTTTTATTTAGACAAAAGAAACAATCGATATAGTTAGTCAATATTGTGTTAATTAAAGTAAACGTCTGTCTACACCAGCCATTCTCAAAGTGTGTTCCGCGGAACCCTAGGGCTAAAATACTGCAAAAAATACCTACCAAACGGAAATTATAAGGTTACATCTAAATATTAGGTAATATTTACATTGCAATATGATTATTCATAAATACATATAAATCAGTTTTTTATAATTATATTAAGGCTTTTTCCTTCGCCAAAAAAGTTTGAGAACCGCTGGTCTACAGAATATTAAGTGACGCTTTCGAACAGTACGCCGAGCTCACCAAGCTAAACCGTAAACTATGAACAGATTGTTACAATTTGTAGAAGGAGGACAACGATCATTATACAGGGTGAGGCACGGGAATCTCCTAAATTTCAAAACATCACAGTGTCGTCGTTTTGTATTAAGCGTGCTAATTTAGAGCAACAGGATCTACACTAAATGTGAATGTACATAACCTTTTTAGCAATTTTTTTATGGCAGCGGTTCTCAAACTTTTTTGGCGAAGGAAAAAGCCTTAATATAATTATAAAAAACTGATTTATATATATATGAATAATCATATTGCAATGTAATATTTAGTTGGAATATTTAGATTTAACCTTATAATCTCCCTTTTGCAGTATTTTAGCCCTAGAACACCACTTTGAGAATGGCTGTTTTATGGTATCTCATTTTCAAAATGTGGGAGATTCCCGCGCCCCACCCTGTATTAATAAACAATAGATAGATTCACTTTAGAAACGCAAAACCTCATCAGATAACATCAATATACCTACCACTCTTTCAATCATATCATATACAAAAGCGTATATTTCAAAGAAGTGCATCAACAACCGTCTCTCGGTCCAATAAATCGTGTAAAACGTGATGATTTGTTAGAGTTTAAAAAAAAGAACAAACATGAGAAGAGTTCTGCCTGTAACAACCTGTATTCTTAATCATTTTCAAATCGAATTGAAAACGAAATCCGAATCGAAGATTTTAATGAGAAAAATAAATATATCCACACAATTTGACTTCAAACTACTCTGTGCTTTGGAAGATCAGGACAAGAACAACACAAAAATATTAAGACTCAAACTCAAAATAAATAATAACACAATAAAGGTTTATTTCAACCGAAAATCGAACTTAAAACAGGCCGTAACAAACCGGGGTAAAAAAACGTACGTTATCGAATTACGAATAGCAACTTAAATACGAAGCAGACAAAAGTAATAATAATAAATCCCTAGTAAGTTTCAACAGCAGTTTGGCTCGATAACTCCGCTTCGGCCGTCTCGCTGCCAAAACCCAATGATTTACCCATTTGTAGAGGCGGCGCGGATAGTTTTGGAAAACATTCGGAACGGAGAGGTTCTTTATCCAATTTGTTCCAAGTGGTATTTGACATTTAAAAAACACTATTGTTACATCGTTAGTGGGCACTTCTTTTTCATTCACATACGAAAGATAAATGGCTAGAAAAAGTTGTTCGAAGAACAAACACACGAAGGTTTAACATTAGACATAAAACACTCACGTTACAATAGTAAACCTATAGGTACTATATAAGGTTTATTTTCACATTTTTTTTAACCACTTCAGGGGGGCTACTCAGGCATATCCGAAGTTTCGTGATACGGCCGTCACTTCTATAGTTTATGTGAATTTTGACACATAAGCCCGTAAAAATTCCTTTCAAATATCCGTAAAATAAGCATTGTGTGACCTATTTGTTGTGACGTCGCTGTCAAATTCGTAATGATTACGTAAGCGTTCCTGAGTAGGAAACGTCCGTATTTTCGTCCGAAGTGCGCCTGAGTAGCCCCCCAGAGACGGTTTTATTAAGACAAGAAAAATATATCTTAAATTTTGCCGATGTAATGAAACCAATTTTTTTTTACTATTCTTATTGGATTCTCTAGTAAATAATTATTGAGAGTAACTACAATTATAAAAAACTAAACGTCCACATATGTGGCCAAGTGAGCCTCTTCAGGTTTTATTAATGTAAGCCGTCCTTTTAAAATATTTACAACACTTAGCGAGACTACGACCCAATTCGAAACATTAAAATTGTTTTTTTTAGACCGATCCTGTGTGTAGTTGACAAATCACTATGTCACGAAGCTACAAATACAAAAACTGTGTAATTTTTTTATGTACAAGAAAGTTAACACACTAAAGGCGGGAGTCGTAGTACTACGATTTATCTCAACTGTTAGTTCTTTTTTAATATTTCTTGTAGTTTAAGGAGTTTAAATATTTTTTTTTATGATTACACAAAATATCGCCCGTTCTAGGACGAAAAATCGTTACCTAACATACTTTCGTCAAGATCCCCCGCTTTTAATGTGTTATTAATATTAACACTACATTCAATCCGATCGAAATAAAACCAAGAATACCGCCTCCCACTTCAACTGTTTATTTATACCCGACTAAGCTTCACAACTATCTCCCTGCGAGAGCGAGTTGAGAGGAAGAAAACTTTTTTATTGAATTCTAATATTGAAATTACACGTCTATTACGTTCACGAAGTAAAATAGGATTTGAATCTAGAAAAAGAACCCTTTTCTTTTTCTTCTCTTAAAAATCGTTTCCAATTCCTCTCCTTAACTCATAATCGCACTCTCCGTTCTACCTCTAATCACATTCTTCTACTCTTTACTCTAAATCCTTCACTTTAAAAGCTGTCTCCTTGTGGAATGATCTGAATTGATAGAACTCTCAAAGTGGTATCCAGAACTCCAAAGAAAATTACTGAATTTAGAAAAAAAAATTTTTTCATTTAATTGCATAATTTAAAAAATGAAATTTCAAAGACCTATAACTCGTTTATTATAGCTCTGATCGATTTGATTTCTTCGACAACTTGATAGAACTCTCAAAGTGGTATCCAGAACTCCAAAGAAAATTGCTGATTTTTAAGAAAATTTTTTTTTCGTATTATACCTTAACTTAAAAATATTGAATTTCAAAAGCCTATAACTTTTTTCTCTTAGCTCCGATCTACTTGATTTCTTCTAGAAAACGATAGAACTCTTGGGGGGGGCCAACAGAACTCCGAAGAAAATAAGTGATTATTGAAAAATAATTTTTTTTTTCTAACAAAAACTGCAAATTTTAAAATTTCTTGTGTCAAACTCCCAGAACTTTTTTATTTTAGCTCTGATCGATTTCATTTCTTCTATGAATTGATAGAACTCTCAAAGTGGTATCCAGAACTCCAAAGAAAATTACTGAATTTAGAAAAAAAAATTTTTCATTTAATTGCATAATTTAAAAAATGAAATTTCAAAGACCTATAACTCGTTTATTATAGCTCTGATCGATTTGATTTCTTCGACAACTTGATAGAACTCTCAAAGAAAATTGCTGATTTTTAAGAAAATTTTTTTTTCATATTAATGGTATCCATAACTCCAATCTACTTGATT
>JAPWLS010000413.1:0-10138 GCA_028551675.1 Tineola bisselliella
TTTGTAATTAATTTTAAAGAAAGCATTTTGTAATATTACAATAAAAATTTATTAAAACACGAATGAATTGACAATTATAAAAATTATAAAGGTTGCCTCCACAAATTAAGAAGGTTTTACGATTTTGACATTTGATATGTCATGTTTAATCCGCAGTTTTATTTTCTACATAAGTTTCACTAAAGATATAACTAAAATATTAAGTAATTTCGAATATTAAGCACCTACCAGAAGCATATTTTAAGAATAATAATAAAATAATGTTTATTATCATAGACCGTTCTGGCACTTGTAGTAACTTGAAGTTATATTATTGCTTAACTGGAAATTAATCATCCCTGCTAATATAAATGTGAATGTGAGTTTGTTTGTTACGTTATCACGCAACAACTACTTAACCGATCATCATGAAACTTTGTACACATATTTTTGGAGGTGCTAGAAGTAACATAGGATACTTTTTATTTTAAAAAAAATACTATAGTTGTCGGCGATCACAATCTCCTTTTGATTTTTATAAATTATATTAAGTTTTATAAAAAATACGACTGTCAATGTCAAGCAGCCCTAATAAAAACTGAAAAGCGAAAAGTGGATTTTTCTTTTGCAGCAATAATAGTTTCTAATTGACTATAGTTAGTATAATCTCTGAGTATGTTAATGACTTAAATGCGAGCGAAGCCGGGGGTAAAAGCTAGTCTTTAAATATTTAAAAAGCATACAATACTTGAAGAAACTAGTTGAGGAAAATATATGTGAAATATTTACCGAGGAATTTTTATTCCGCCTCAACAAAGGCACCACTTCTCTCTGCACAGACGCAACGGCCAGCAGGGGCGCGAATATTGCGAACGCGACAAGCCACAACACGACCAGCAGTAATAGAGCTCCCCTCCTCGAAGGCATCCATGGCTGACGCAGAGACTGGGTTATTGCGAGGTAACGGTCCACTGACATTGCCGTTATTGTGAACACACTCGAAGCCACTGCCACCCCTGAAATATAGCTATTTATATATCACAATGCCTTATTCTATACTTGGGTATACTGAGTTATGAAGCTATTATTGGGAAGCTATTATTAAATAATTGTTTAAAACAGCGATTCTCAAACTTTTTTGGCGAAGGAAAAAGTCTTAACATAATTATAAAAAACTGATTTAATGTATTCATGAATAATCATATTTCAATATAATATAACCTTATAATCTCCCATTGGTAGGTATTTTAGCCCTAGGGTTCCGCGGAACACACTTTGAGAATGGCTGGTTTAAAACAAAAGACAAAGCGCGTAATAGATTATCGTTACCAATTATATGCTATCTACGAGTGTATTAAAGGACACCGAGCATCTGCCAGGTTACGAATAAAATATAAACGCTTATTGTTATGCAGCACGTGAAGTAAACATAAGATAAAAGGAATACTTTTGAGAATTGTTTGCAATCACAATTATATTAAGTAGCTTTCGTTATAAAAGTTTTCTCTTTGCGTTCACTTACATTAACATGCGACACGCATTTTCTCTTCATTGCCTTTAATTTAATTCTAAATTAGATTTAGGTGGAATTTTGTAGAGAACATACCTTGTAGGAAGTTGACAGTCTTGCACATGACTTCGCCAAAGTACCAGAGCAGGGTGACGGACTTGGCAATCTGCACCGGCATACAGAACAGCGTGACCAGCAGATCAGCCACGGACAGGTTCACCAGGAATATATTCGTCACACTGCCAACAATAAAACTTCATCATCCCTACTAATCGTATAAATGTGAGTTTGTTTGTTACGTTTCCACGCAACAACTACTTAATCGATCATCATGAAATTTTGTACATATATTTTTGGAGGTACTAGAAGTAACATAGGATATTTTTTATTTTAAAAAATAAATTATTTTTTACTATAGTAAAGTATTGGGTACAGTTCTATTGAAATGATATCTGATACTTATTTAATGACTTAAATGCAAGCGAAGCCGCGGGTAAAAGCTAGTAAGATATAACCTAGACAGCTGTTACTTAAGATACATATTGTATTTTAGCATAAAAAACTCATCCTCACTATCATCTGAATAAAAAAACAACGGATTTTTATATTTTTTTCGTAACACGAAAGAAAATTACAATAAAAAACCAACATTGACATCTGTTTGAAACGTGCTCGCCCAATTTTTTGACCAAAATATAAATAGTTAAACGTTCCTCAAGAAAATCTCTCCAACTTACTTTGTAATATTGACCCAACGCGGGGATGTCAACCCTTATCTAAAAAGAAATCTAATACAATATATATGTACATTCTTATGTAAAAACTATCTTCACATAGATATTTCATTATCATTTTAATTTTGATTAAAATTGAAACTTTTTATAGGACTTACTTTAAGAAAATAAAAATAATATAAACTGGTTATTTTATTTCAAAAAATGTTCATGCGAAAGTTATATAACACAAGAATTCAGAACATCGGAATGAACCTTGAATTTGTAAGGTGCTGTCAAGTAATCTATCACAAAAGTTTTTAATAAAACTTTAGTAAAATTACAATAAATTCTAAATGCTTCGGTAAGTTAGATAATGTACAGTGCTTTCATCTGCTTCAAATTATAAAAGCCTCTTTTTTAATTAGAATGTTTATATAATAAGTGGCAAGCGGATTATTTTTCAATATAATTAATTCCAAGACTTGTAAGTAATATTTATTTGGTGGAAATACAAGTATAATAATACTGAAAGAACTTTCCTGAAACAACAAAGCTCGCTGAAATATTTTACATAAAACCATTCCGGCAAAAGCATCTCAATGGATTTTTAAAAGGATTATGTTTAAAAAGGCATGAACTTGAGCTTTAATTTTCACGATTATTAAATTCACAATTATAAAAACAATAATCCGCATACCTATTCAAATTGTATTTATCCTTCAACTTGTTTTTTTCCTTGTAAAATTTATTATTCGCATTAAACTTTCAACTTAATATCAAATAATTCATGAAAGTTTGGGACAAATATTGAAATTTTCGCGGAAAACAAGCCTGAACACAACTTTGGCATATTTTTATTGTATATGTATGTGTGTAGTTTTATATATATTTATTTATTACTAGCTTTTGCCAGCGGCTTCGCTCGCGTTAAGAAGTATTATTATTAATTAGGTTTAGTTTGTGTGGCTTTACTTTTGTTTAACGTGTGTTAAGTAGTTATCACCATTCCTGTCGTGAGTCATAATTGAAAACTTGCTCCAGTTATTAACCACATATCTGTCAATTTTTAATTTCAGTTCAATCAGTCGAAAATCTAATAAGATTTATACAAACTTTCATCCCCTATTTTATCCCCTTAGGGGTGGAATTGATCAAAATCCTTTCTTAGCGGATGCCTATGTCATAACATCTACCTGCATACCAAATTTCAGCCCGATCCGTCCAGTGGTTTGGGCTGTGCGTTGATAGATCACTAAGTCAGTCAGTCAGTCAGTCACCTTTGAGTTTTATATATATAGATTAAAGTAAAATAACATTGCGTTTTTCGATGGTCCCACACTAGGCAATGCCTGTGACGTGGGATCCAGAATATACAGAACACGAATAGTAAATTCAAATAAGAATATGTGAGCATTTTATTAAAGAAATTTTGTTGCTATGTGACATTGTTTACTTGTTGTTGCCTCTTATATTGTTTATTGCAATTCTCTGCTTGTTTGGTTTCCCGAGTCATATTTAATACATTATTATTAATTAGATATATCGTATATAATAATTAACATATTGTATTTATAATAACATATTTTTTTAAATTCTATGTATCTTTGTAATTTTATTAGAAGTGTAGTATCTATCCCTTTATCACCTTGAGTATGCCGTCCTATCCTATAATTAAAATTTCATTTAGTTTATATAATAGTAGTCCTTTTTATAATATGTAGTTTTAATGTAATTTTGTAGGTAGGCTTTATAAATAAATAAATAAATAAATATTATAAGTTTTAACGGTTTATTATCGCGATAGATAACTTTATTGTTAAATGTGTGGGTACAATGTAACACAAAAAATGAATTAAATTTTATTTCGTTCCATTAAACACAATATGGCTTTTGCTTGTCGCATGGCACGAGCTCGCTGTTTACGACACATCCCTTGACAGATCATTAGTTGTTTTCACAGCTTTTAACGTCACACCAGTACTGAATATCTGTCTTTAATGAAGACTTACATTATGTCAGAGAATGTATGTGGAATTTTGTTCAAGCTGGCATAGGCGACTGTTGCTTTCAGACAAAAATCTGTTCGTAGTGAGCCAGTTAACGTGCCTGGGGTTACAGAGTCAGCTGAAACTTGTCAAGATAAAATCCTTCACATGTCCTCCAAATGTTTATTTTCTACACATACAGCAGAAATTTACTGGTGTTTTATGTAAATGAGTTCTTTTTTTGGCCGGAAAAGGGTTACGGCTTGAATAAGGCTCTATTTCTGAGTAAAAATAAAGCAAATCAAGATTTAGATATTCAGGTGTTCCGCGGAAGGTTGTGCTCGTATCAAAGGTGAAACATTTGGCATTGCTTACAAAATTGCATGACTTCATTATGAACTTGAATGTGTAATGTCAATACAACCTGCACAGCAACCTGCAATTTAAACGCTCATGAAGTTTTATATAAATAATTGCTATACTTTATCTTATCATATATAAATTTTAGAGCAGATTATTTACATTTAAAATTAAACTATATTTTGAAATATGTAATATCACTATTGTAACGTTTGTAAATTTAATGAAAAGAAACGTAATCATGAAAATAAACCGCTTCCTTTAAATATAATATTAGCCAATTTCTTTTGCAGTTTTAACATGAAAAATAACTCTTCACAAATGAAGGTTATAAAAGAGTTTACCGCCAAAAAAGAGCAGAAGCATTTTATTTAATGATTAGATATTATTTGTAATAGGAAAGAAGCCTTTGAAATGTCTGCGTGCTTCGGCATATTTTATAAGAAAAAATAGAGGGGAAAATATTCGACGGATCCTCGAATCAAACATCCACTGAGGCTTCGCTTGATCACCTTACTTGTTACCTGTTTATATATATACGTCTGCGTAATAATGAAGATATAAAGTACTATAAAGTTTAATGATGTTTCATATTTCAGATAATGCCTACCACACACCTGTCGCAAAATCCGTTCTTAGCTATCTACTAACTATAAAACTACCTCCCTGCCAAATTTCATCTTTGTACGTCAAGCTGTTTTCGGGATTTTTATAGTATAAATATACTATTACATATTTTAACATGAAAAAGCAGTTATTGTGACATAACTGTAATAGTTAGACATATGGTATCGCAAACTTTTTTTGTAGATATTGGTGTCCTCTATAAAAATGTAGTACATCACTTTGCTCTATTGTCAATAATTTCAGCGGCGTACGCAATATATAGCCTATGTTCATCAGGGATAATGTAGGATTCTAATGGTAAAAGAATTTTTCAAATCATACAAACAAACAATCAAATGTTTTCTCTTTATTAAATTAGTATAGATTTATGTTTTACACACGAGCGTAATAACGACTAATTCAACTCTACTATCTAAGACTACCCGCATGCGTTTTAAACCCGCACTTCCCATTAAACACATTAGAATTAGCTTAAAAAAGTAATTAATAAGCAAATATTAATATTTTCTGTAATAGATCTTACAATTTGCTAAGAATATTCACCATTAATTCTGACCTGCTTCTGACAAGTTGGACCATTCTAACAAGATAAGAGTGAATGGGTTTTCAACATCGACGAAGTAAATCTGCAAAATTAATCTCAGATGCGTAAATTTAATTATTTCGCCGCCGTCGCGTCGTCGCCTGCCGTCGTGGCGCGTTTCATAATTGTTGTTTTTTAGTACAATCGATTATTAATGTACATGCCTATAAATTTAATGTATATATATTATACAAATTGACAAATAATAACCTATATAAATATAAGAAAAATTGACATAGAATAATTATAAATTGACATTCTGTTATTAATTAATTAATTTTTTTTTTGCACGCCAAATAATTGGTGGGACATGTGAAACTGTATTATGTTATTAATTTACATCCCTGTACCGATGTTTCATGCAAAATTAATATATTTCATTTAATTTCATGTTTATATTGAAAGTGATATCTCGCCGGATCCCATTAACATAGTACGAACTAACGCTTTTGTTTGTTTATTTTGTTGAAATAGCATCAAAATCAAAAATTTTCATGAAAAACAAAATTTCAATTCATTGATTTCTGCGACAATATTCTGTGATATAAACACAATAACAATTTTAAATCTCTCCCCTGTAATGTGCGATTTTGTAGATCCGACTGCGATAATAGAACCCGGTGATGCATATGTAAATTTATTGGTCAAGTTTCAGACATTCCAACCGGTATCAATGTACATTTATTGTGTGTTAAATACGAGCACTGGTTAAGTTTCTATAGAACATATGAAAGTATAAATAAATCAAATTTTAAATATAACATACTAGCCAGCGACTTCTATTAACCTGTAAAATATTAAAAAGTAGTTATAGTGACATAACTACAATAGTTAGACATATGCTATCTAAACATTTTAGTAGATATTGATATGTTCTTTAATATTGTAGAACACTTTTTTGTTCTATCATCAATAGTTTTCGCAATGCATGGGATGAGAGACAATTTATGGAAATTTTTGGCAACCTTGGGTTACATTATAGTAGTTTTAGTAAGGAAATCTTATTTTTGCCTGTAATTTACATAGCCTATATTGATCAGTGATAATATAGCATTCAAATGGTGAAAGAATTTTTAAAATTGGTCCAGTAGTTTTTGAGCCAATTCGTTACAAACACACACATACAAAAATACAAATCTTTCCTCTTTATAATATTAGTATAGATATAAACATGGTCCCCAAACCCAAGATGCCAGCCACAGAATGTTATGATTTCATAATCTTTTTAATATATAGGTACCTTTTGTTCGTGGATTATGTTAATGTTTAATTAAATTTAGCACAATGCTTGTCCCTTTATTTCATTTGTCACCCTTTATAAGTGATTCTTGGAAGTCTCAGAAAGTGTATACAATGTATAAAGCTAATGTTTAATAAATTTATTATTGAGCTTTTGATACTGTTTATATTTGATTACTTATACAAAGGCTTTATAAATAGACATTCGAGAAATTTCCTTAAAAAGCTTTCAATACAGCACTGCCTTAAAGCTTAGAGTGTATTATTTTCGCACTTTGAGAGTAGAAGTCACGTCTAGGGTTATAAACATCAACTGTCCACCATTAGGTTTTATTGGCGTGAATGTCCAACGGGTGTTTTTCTTGAAGTGCACCCACGTGGGATTCGGAAGTACTTTCAAAGGTTAAACATTATGCCGACTTCAAGAAAACATATTGAACTTATTGTACGTATGGTTTCAGACCCATAGTCAAGTCTAATTTAAGACTTTATCTGACGTTTTGAAAACTTTACATCAGTCTGGTCGTTTCACATTCATATTAAAATGATGGATTATATTGGCAGTTAGCTTTTGACTGGTTACAAAAGATTGTCTGATAATTACAATTTTTTTTATTGCCACAGCCCAGCATATGACCACACTCCGCCTGATGTTAAGCTAGAGTGCGGTCCATGAGCATAGACAACTGTTACCACAGACAGATGTCCACTATGCCGGCTTGAGGAGACGAATGTGCTCTGTCTAAACTGACAGGGCACACTCCTTTCGTTATCCCGGCTACTTCCAAGCTGATCCCGAAACGCGACTAGATAATTGCTATTATTAAATATTTGATGAAAGCAGCCTTCGTAATCGCAACAGTCAACAAAATATTGTTGGATTTACAAATGACCAGGCATTATTTATCGACCATACCCCGACTATGCAACTCCACACTTTATTCCTTGAGGCACAAAGCTGCGAGTTCTATAGAGGTTATTTTAGAAGAAATTTTCACAATAATTTCATAAAGCTTTGGGTTAGATGGAGTTATTTATTAGGGGATTTTATTTATGTGCAGTATTTTCTTTTAGGTTATGACACGTCGAGTACTGATGACAGTTCAGACGAGCAAAGAACAACCTATTTCGTGAAACGACTCATAAAGTGATGTTAAATTCTTCAGAACGCGCAGAAACATAGTATGTATAGTATAGTGGTATATCTTATAATCCCTACTAATATTATAAATGTGAATGTGAGTTTGTTTGTTACGTTTTCACGCAGCAACTACTTAATAGATCACCATGAAATTTTGTACAGATTATTTTTGGAGGTACTAGAAGTAATAATTTATTTTTTACTATAGTTTCCAATTGACTATAGTTTCAGCTGTTTGGAATTTTTCTATATTTATTTTTATTTCCGTCTGTCATTTTTATATATGCAGTATAAAACTATTTGAATTTTTGAGACTAGGTGTCATTTTTGTGGTTAGATGCTACTTTGTTATTTTAGATCTTACTGATACTTATTTAATGACTTAAATGCGAGCGAAGCCGGGGGTAAAAGCTAGTAAAATATATAATAGTAAAATGAATTACAAATATTTTTTATTTCATCCGAATTGAAATCCAGTAAAGTAACAGTTGGTCCACTGGGCCAATCCTTGTAGTGTCACACCTTTGTTCTTGATGTCTCCATAAGTATATTAAATTCAATGTATTCAACTCTTTTATAGTGAGTGAAGGCTAGCAAGCAATTATGTAGGTATCAAAGGAAATTGCTCACGTCGAGGAAATGCGCATGTTAACCGCCAACATGCGGAAAACATTGAAAATTACCAACTTGATTGAACAGTTTACGATTAATCATTAAATTGTTTTTTTTTATTAATGCTCTTTTCGAATAATTAATTTATACGAACATAAAAGCTTCACAAATAATGTTCGAAATAGTGTAAAAGTATTATAAACATTGGTTTCCTTTATTTTATTTGGCAAAGACATGCAACTGCTCTTCCTTCCCCAAAATTCAAGATGGCGGCCGTGTTTAGCAAAAAACAATCAGATACACAACTTTTAAATAATATAAAATATTCAAAAATGTATTTACAGAGATATGAAATGAAATGAAATGAAAATCGTTTATTAGCGTAGGCTCTAAAGGCGTGCGCTTGCTCATCGTTAGAATCTATAATGGGTGTACTTTGATACATAATCATTTTGATGATAAGATACGAATAAACCATACGTTAACAATGTACTTAATTACATTAATTGTATATGACATCGTTTAGTAATTATCTTAGTAAACATTTAAAGTTTATTTGAATAAATGAATAGAACCTTTTTGTTTGTTCATTGAAATACAAATGCAGGCTGTATGTGTGTGGGTGTGTGAGGCTTTGGAGACGAACCACAAATACCTTAATCCAATTAATCAGAAACATTGTTACGTCTCAAAGCTTTTATGCCGCCATTTTGAATTCGAACTCCGCGAGTCTGGGGGGCTACTCGGGCATGTCTTCTGTAGCTTACGTGAATATAAGCCCGTAAAAAGTCCTGTCTAATGTCCGTAAAATAAGCATTGAGTGGCCTAACAGTTGTGAAGTGTTCCTGAATAGGAAACGTCCATAGTAGTCCCCCTGACACGAAATATCTTTATCATGGTGACAAAAGCGTAGACAAAAAGTTGGTATAACACATTCCAGTGAAATCAATACTCAAAGACGGAATACTAAACAAAAACAAACATAGGTTCTACGAATTGAAATTATTAATTAATTAATACGACTGACCAATGACACAGTACTATTAAAGTATTGGATGTACGTATCACAATTCCTTGTTTCACTTTGGGAATAACTTTACAATAATATTATATACAGCAGCCATTCTCAAAGTGGTGTTCCGCGGAACCCTAGGGCTAAAATACTGCAAAAAATACCTACCAAAGGGAGATTATAAGGTTACATCTAAATATTCCGACTAAATATTACATTTCAATATGATTATTCATAAATACATATAAATCAGTTTTTTATAATTATATGGCTTTTTCCTTCGCCAAAAAAGTTTGAGAACCGCTGATATACAGAAATGATTCATTCAATAATGCCAGTTCAGATGTGATCTTCTTCGCATCCAACGATAAACT